>PVJA010005808.1:0-76889 GCA_004027025.1 Myocastor coypus | reverse complement strand
TTTTAAAATTCTCAGCACAAAGCCATCAAGAATAACCTGCACACACACACACACACACACACACACACACACACACACACACACACACACACACACAAAAGATGTAAAAAAAGAGCCAGGTGTGGTGGCGCACGCCTGTAATCCCAGCACTTGGGAGGCTGAGGCAGGAGGATTGGTGCGAGTTCGAGACCAGCCTGGGCTACAAAAGTGAGCTCAAGGCCAGCCTGAACTGCATAGTGAGACCCTGTCTCAAAAAGACAAAAAAAAAAAAAAAAAAAAAAAAAAAAAAAAAAAAAAAAAAAAGAATAACTTGCACAGTAAACATTTGGTCTTGAGTTTTACCATTTCTCTTCACTCAGCAAATGATATCACAAATGTTAACTGTTAGAGAAAAAACAATGGCACATGTGTGCTTTAATAAGTGCATCCGTTGCTGAGAATATCTCAAGATTTTTTTCTGGGGTATTTTGGAAAAGAAATGATAAACATAGCTGGAAAGGAGGGGATGTAGTCATGAAACGTGAACCTTCTAGACATCTAGGTACAAGGGCCAGTACTGCCACTTGCTGTGCAACCTCAGATATGTTGCTTTACGTGGCATATGAGAGCAGAAGTCACAGCAGTACCTATTTTATTAAACAGACGTTAAACAAATTTTTTTCTCTGGAAGATAAATCAGCTCAATGAATATAACTGGCATCAAAGCTAGTTATCTCATTGGATCTCTCTATTTTTACCTTTGCAAAATTTTGTATACAAATTTTGAGATGAGAAGGACTGTATTAAACAAAATAAAATGATAGATTTAAGGATACAAAATTACTTAATTTAAAATTGTAGTGTGTTGTTAATAATGTATGTGGATTTTCTTTTTTTTTTTTTTTTTTTTTTTTGTGGGACCAGGGTTCGAACTCACAACCTTGCACTTGCCCAGCAGGCACTTGTGCCTCGGAGCCATCTCCCCAGCCCCTGTATGTGGATTTTCTATAAATCCAAAGAACATGCTAATATGTATAAAATTTTAACACAGACATCAGTACTCTTTAAAGTATATGTTGCATGTCTTCAAAGAATGGATGCCACAATGATTGTTATTATTTTTAACATAAGAAATTCTTATATTTGGGTGTATAGATCTTGGGAGCTATGTGAAAGTATCTTTTTTCTCCCTAGGACCAAAATAGCATATGAGAAACCTAGAATAACGGATTCATTTTCAGGGAAGTTAAACACAATAAATAGCTTTTAGACCAGTATATATTTTTCCCAACTTTGTGTTTTGAACTCCTAAACACAGATTGTATGACCAATTATTTGAATCTCATCTCTTTATTTGTTCATTAACATAAGTTGATTATACTTCTATGATGTGTTAATATAAGCATCTAACTATATAGCACCATGAAGAGGGTTTAGAGAAGTGATAGTGAAATGCAGTGTGGAGAGAGAAACAAATTGTCAACCAAGAGTTCCTTGTTACTGCACATTGAGCAATATATTTTATCCCATTACCTTTTATTTGTGTCACTTCCATTCTGCTCTCAGTATGAACAGACAAGGCTAATATTGTTTCCAGTGAAGGCCTGACAGCTATTCTGTTGATTTGTTTGGCATTACATTTGAGCTGCATTCATGCAGCCCAGAATGCTGAAGGATGACTTGGCTGAAAAGAACAGGCAATATACCCTGGGGAGGAAGGACAGGGATTTGAAAGAAGAGAGAATCGTGGAATCATTACTTGTACATAGATGCAGTAACAAAGGTGCTGAAAATTCCCACAAAGAATGTAGTTAGCTGAAAAGAAAATGACCTTTCCCCTCACTAACAAACTCAGGAGCACTACAGCAGCATAAACTAAGGTGGTACAATGTGAACTTTGAAGTCATATGATTTATTCCTTGCTGCTCTGACATAATTTACTCTATATGTTGCTTACTTAGGAACTCCTTTCTTCTAAATGTAGCCTGATTTTCCTTTTAGAAAAATCTACCTTCTCCAAGAGCCTAGAGTAAACAACATTGAGCTAATTTTCTCTCCAAGACTTCCTTGAAAAGTTATATTCATTCAGTATTTCCTAGAGTTCTAAAATAGTTATCTCAGAAGGATTCTGCAGTTGATTTGGAATAACAGGATTCTGGCCTTCATATGTTACCAACTTCCCAGAAACTTCTCTTACTAGTTCACTGTTTATATTAAAAGATATATGTTATATAGATGAACCATATGTCTTGAATTTATGTAAGTTCTATTCTTGTGTGTGTATAAGTCTACAGTTGAAGTTTTGCCTAAATATTTTGAGATTTATTCATATTTATGTATATATCTTTATTTACTTATTTATATTCTCTGCTGTATAAAATTACACTACATTACTATATCAATGGAATTTATATTACTTCTTGTATTTCATAAGTAAAAATTATATCTTATGGATGCTTGCTTATGAACACTGTAAGTGTTTCCAAGAGTAAATGAGTAGAATATTGAAAAGTCAGGGCTGGAGAGATAGCTCAGCAGAATAAGCGCTTGCCTGGTAAGCGCAAGGGCTGGAGTTCAATCCCTGCCTCTAAAAAAAAAGAAAAAGAAAGAAAGAAAAGAAAAGTCATAACATTCCCAGTTGTATCAGATATTATTAAATTCATCTTCATCTTGCCATATATAACATATAGATTTCCATTATTGGCTACCATTTGCTTTTTAAGATATTCACTGATTTGGTTCCATTTAATATGTCAAAGTGTTTTCACCACTGTTATATCATCTCTAAATTAAAATTGATAAGTGATTACCTAGAACTAATCACTAAGTGTTTAAATTTTCTTTCTTTTTCTTTTTTTTTTTTTTTTTTTTTTTTTTTTTTTTTTTTTTTTTTTTTTTTTTTTTTTTTTTTTTTTTTTTTTTTTTTTTTTTTTTTTTTTTTTTTTTTTTTTTTTTTTTTTTTTTTTTTTTTTTTTTTTTTTTTTTTTTTGATTCTTGGTAAGGATCAAAGTAAATAGAATGGTTATTTTGTGTGTGAATGATATAAATATCTTTCAAGCATTCCAAATTTTGAGAAAGTAATGACGGAAGTGATAATAGAAAAGAAAATTCTAAAAAATGTCTGATAGGTCACTCACTTCAAATGCTTGCTTTTTTATCATTATTCAGTCTTTTGTTTAAGATCAAGTGCAAGTATTTGTTGTTGTCATTCTTTTTTATATTTTTTTCCAAGAAAAAACCTTTAACTGTTGCTGTTCTCTATTTGAAAGAGAAATCTTGCAATCCATTTGTAAAGTTGACTTAGATGACTATAAACATTGTTAGATTAATTCAGTGATGGCATTCATTAAAAATTGTGTATGGACTGTATCTTCCTTTCCTGGAAACGCACATATCTGACAATGAAGATGCTGTTTTTGAAAGACTTTATAATCATCTATAAAAGGACTGTTATGGTTTATCTCAAGTGTCCCTGAAAAACTGCGCACTAAAGGTTCTGTTGCCAGCCTGTGGTGTTAATGGGAGACAGTAGAACATTTAGAAAGTGAATCCAAGTGGAAGAAAGCTAGGTCACTGGGGCTGCTGGGAGGTATTGGGAACCTCATCCCATGGTTTTTGTTTCCTTGCTTCTTCACCACTCTGCTCAGCCTTCTCTACCACGGTCTCCCTCACCAGCCCACAGCAACAGAGTCAATGATTATGGATTGAAAGCTTTGAAACCATGAGCAAAAGTAAATGCTCTTTCTTTCACTTGGTAGCCTCTGGTGTTTTGTGACGACAATGGAAAGCTAACAGACAGAAGCAAATGTCTTAAAATCAATAGAAGTGTTTTCATAAAAGAATGCATAAATTCAGAAGAATGGACAGGTATAATGCACAAGAGTGAGAAAAGTGTACAAGGGATTTTGCCTTAACATTTTCAGAAAACATTGGCAAGTAAATTATAAATAAATTTGCATACATTGGAACATACAGTACTAATTTTTCTCTGACTTACTCCACGTAACGAAATTATATTCATTTTGCTGCAGAGGACAAGATTATCCACTTTTATCAATAAATAATATTCCATTGTGTATACAAACTACATTTCCTCTTTTCAATTATTCATTGATGAGTGCTTTTGTTATTTCTATATCCTAGCCATGTGAATAGTTCAGATATGCACAAATGAGGTAGCTTGAACATACAATAATGAATTTGGATTATTAGGATTTAAGAAAAAGAAGGACCAATCTATGTAAAAGAAGACCTTAACATAGATGACAAGCACAGGTAAATAAGCATATCAAAAATTACTTGAAGTCATGTTTCTAGGCAATTGAAAATAAAACAATGAAAGACTTCTGTGCACCTCTAGTCATAGGTAGAATTTAAAACACTGGAACACCAAAAGTTAGTGGGAATATGATGAGACAGAGATTTTCACTCTTCACTAGGAAAAACAAAAAATTGAAAGCACTTTGAGATGTAATTGACAATTTCTTACAGAGCTAAACAGTTTTATCATGTGAATTAGCAATTATACTTCCAGACAGTTATTCAAAGTAGAATAACATCTACACAGAAATACTCCAGCAATGCTTATAATGGTCCTATTAATAATTTACAAACTTGGAATCTATCAAGATATATTTAAGTAGGTGAGGGGATGAATACACTAATATATTCAAACAAAAGAGTGCTGTTTTAACACAAACAAGAAATGAGCAAACAAACAGTGAAAAAACAAGAAGGAAATTTTGCATGTGTTTTGCTAACAGAGAGAAGTCAATCAGAGAACTTCACATTCTTCAGAATTCCAAGTATATAAAAATCTAAAATAGCAGCAGTGTGGCTGCCAATGTTCTGATAAAAATGTAAAGAAGTAGAGATATTTAGGACTCTCAAACTTTTCTGCATTATACTGTAGTTGTGAACAGTCAGTATACTATCAGTATAGTGTTCATAAAATGAACTTTATTAATATACCAAGTAAAAGTTATACTAATTGCTGATTTTATCATTATAAAATGATTGCATACATGGGACCACCACATTTTAACCAATTAATTTATATAATTATATCCATCAAAAATGAGCCAAGGGCCACTTAGATAGCTTAGCAGATCAAAGCGCCTGCTTAAGCAGACACAGTGACTGGGGATTGATCCCCTGGTGTGCACTGCTGTCCCTACCCCCTGGGGTACACTGAGATAGTGCCTGAGACTGGGCTTGGTGGAGCACAACTGTAATCTCTGTTCTTGGGAGGCTGGAAGCAAGAGGATCATTACGAGTCCAATCTGTGTAGTGAGACCTGGTAGATAGACCCTGTAATACAATTAAAAATAAGGGAGCTGAAACTAAAATTTAAAAAATAATGTATCAATATTGATTAATTATGAACACTGTATTATAATAAAACAACATATCAATTATAGGGGAAACTATTTGACCATAGCACAGTGCCTGGACATGTAATCTCTCTCTACTTTTCAGTCCATTTTTTTCATGGTACTAAAGTGCTCCAAAAATTAAATTCTAATAATTAACAATAACAATTATGTGTGTGCCTGATAGGAAAAAAAAAGGAAGGGCATGAGTTGGAAATACAATGGTTTTGCATTTCATTGGTAACAAGCAGTTGATTGATGTAGAAAAGTCTGTCAAAGTTTTGGACTATAAATAACTCTAAAAAACAATATTGAGGACAATGTCTCCTAAAGTGGGGAAATAGAGATATACATTTTGTGTTTTAAGTGTTAATCCCTTAGACTTTATTTTTCTAAGATAGTAATAGTAGTGGCAGGAAAATTAAATTTTATTACATTAAATTCCTTCCAATTTTTGGAAGAGATAGGTTAGAGGCCATTATTGACACTGTCCAAGAGATCAGAGACAAGAATTTTGACTTAGGTTATTGTTAAGGTAAAGAACATCTAGCAAACTGTAGAGAAAGTGCAAGGAAATCTATAACCAGCCAATGCAAATACAAACCCAGCGGGGAAATTCTAATCATGATTTATTCTTTCCCACTGTTTGAATGTAAGCACCACTAGCAAAGGCACTATATAAAAATAAAAATATATTTTAAAATATATTTTAAAATCTGTTATTTTAAGAACTTGTTCCTAATTGAAATTTAAGCTCTATTCAATTGCAGAGCTTAACATAATTATACAAATACAATTAGTAATTTCATTTCATCTATAAACCTCTTTATGTGATTGACTAGATTTTAAATTCAAAATAAAAAATAATATTTTCTATGAAGTATTCATCCTTCTAATATATTTTTGGGTTCAAAAACTCTCTTTTTTTTTTTTGGTGGGATCTGGGTTTGAGCTCATGTCCTTGCACTTACCAGGCAGGCACTTATTGGGTTCAAAAACTCTTGGTACTGTAAATATTCATTGTTCATGAAGGGATTTACCGAGCAAACTTTAGAAAATAATAATAAAAACTTCAGGTTGTATTAATATTTGCTTTAAGCCAAATATACTTCTTATTATCTGGACAGTTGTGGAGTCTATTTTTAATTACAATGTCAGAAATGTTTGAGAAAAACTGCAGTTTTAGAAATGCAATATGAATTAGCAAGCTTTGCCAGTAGGTAGTTTGAAGAGAAGTAACTGCAAGGGTGCTTGGAAAGCAGACCAGAAAACAAGGAAGAGAAATGGTTATATTTCAGGTACTGACAAAGTCAAGATATAAAAATATTTTGTGAGTGTACTAAACTAGTCAAAAATTAGCACAATTTAGTAGTGTAAGACATCGCTCTTCTAAAATCAACCCTATAGTTTCCAAGATCAGAAGGGGAAAAAATGTTGAAAGCCAATAATTGAAAACATAGAGATTTTGGTTGAGAGTAATTTCAGCAAAATTCGATACTGATAGACTTCTAGATTCTTCTATAATTGATTCAGGACATGACACTAAGAGACTGCTTGGTATAGTTTTTCACTTCTAAACAGGCCGCATTACTGTGGAGGGATGTTAACCTATTTGAAGAACTACGGTTAGGCTTAATATTGGTCTAGATAAACGGATGTACCTTGAGACCTTACTCTTAAGTGAAATAAATCAGACACACAAGTGTAAATACCACACTGTTTCTCTGATATGAGAAACTAAAAGTATAAATAAGAACAAAAATATATAATATATACTATGAAACAGGAAGAATGTTCAAATTGGAAGAGGAAGAAGGAAGGGAAAAGGGAGAGAAAAGATAAAATAGAAACAAAGCTTTCTATAAATGGGGAGGGGAGGACAGTGGAATTGAGGGAAGAAGAAAGGAGGAATTGAAACAGGTCATGTTATATACAGGAACAAATTATGATGAACGTGATGGTGCTATAAAGCTGTAATATACCAATAAAATCTGATTTAAAAAGGACTAAGAGCATTACTTTTGTTTATTTTTCAATACCAAGGATTAAACTCAGGACCTTGTCTGTGCCAGGCAGGTGCTTAAGCTGCTGAGCTAGGTCTCTAGCACCTAGAGCAATACTTTTGACAGAATCATTTGAAATGCAAACTCTGTACCATGGCTTCCGCAGATCTTAGCTCTGTTCCCACCATAGTCAGCAGATAGCTCAGTGGACCTCCTTCGGCAGAGCACAGGAGCCAAGGTTCGATCCCCAGCACCACAAGCTATACCAGCCCCTCTCCCATGGAAAGCTGAGACAGGGACTGAGACTGTGCGTGGTGGTGCAAGCCTATAACACCAGCGCTTGGGAGGCCAAAGACAAGAGGACCACTACAAGTATCATGTGCATAGTGAGTCCCTGCAGACCCTGTACTAAATACATTTTTTAAAAAAGAAAAATAAATTATTGAAAATTGTATTAAGGTTGAATCAGATTTAGCTTTCTAGAATTAAAGTGGTTAGATTAGATGAGAAGGAAAAATCAGCTTGAAGTTAGAATTCAGCCTGGCAAAAAAATAAAATAAAATAAAATAAAATAAAATAAAATAAAAATAAACTGTTTAGTGGTTAATATAAAAGTGAGACAATAAACATGCACCACTGGGGTTGATAAGAAAGCCTACCTAGGATATCAAGAGCATACTTCCCAAGGTACAGAGAAAATCCCACATGGGACACCCTGAAAGATGGTCTGAGGATGTGGACTGTCAGTACGGTTAGAGAGAGGAATACAGAATGGTGAGGAAACTTTATCTTTCCGTTCATTTGCATCCATTTGCAATCAAATTATTATTTGACATGTTTCCTTCTGTCAATTCCTTTAAATTTTGCTAATGCTAGTAGAATAACACAAATATAAATCATTCTTTTTCAAGCAACATTTTACCTATTGACAGAGGTATTTGTGGAAAAAAATTAAGTATGATACCCTTGATTTGAGTACATAGATGCGACAGGCATCATGTATGACTTTATTTCATGTGTCTTTGACTAATCCTCTGAAACGTGTAAGTACTGATTCATTCTTATTCACATTTCTCCAAACAAGGAATCTATGCCCAGAGATACTCTTCAGATATTTCAGGCCTACGGGAAATCTAAGGTAGCACGAGACTCACACTTATAAATGAACAATTTAAAAATTCACACTGCTAAATATTATACTAAAGGGAAACTGTTGTACCAGCAGTGAGTGGGCAGACAGAACCAGAATCTAAATCCAGAGAAATCTATTTCAGACTTCAAGCAAAAAGGAATGAATGTCAATATCAAATCCCGGGAAAAGCTATGGTAGTACACAAGAAATGGGAAGCAATATAAAGAACTTGGAATGCCATTAAAAACACAAAGAAGCCAGGCATGGTGGCACATGCCTCTAATCCCTGCACTCGAGAGGCTGAGGCAGCAGGATCACTGCAAGTTCAAGACCAGCCTGGGCTACAAAGTGAGCTCAAGGCCAGCCTGAACTGCATAGTGAGACCCTGACTCAAAAATTAATTAAATAAATGAATAAAATAAAAATGAAAATGAAAAGAGATTATACTACTGAAAGAGGTGAACAACTTAAATATCAGAAACACAGGTTTTCTATTTTAGAACTACAAAACTATTCTCATGGCACCTTAAAATAAAAGCAAAATTTCTACCTAACAAGAAAGTTAGACTTTGCATGGCAAATAGGGCTTCTAGGCATAATTTATGCACATACTAGTTTCCACAAAGCGAACTCATGAAGAAAGATGCTGTGTGCTAAGTTCTACAATTATCTTTTAACATGTAAAATGTTTTCTTTTTTGTACTAAATGGTAACTTGATCATGTGACATAGATCTAATGCTGAGACAGAAACTAATTAAGAACAAAAAATAACTTGGCGGTGAGGTTTAATTTTCAAGTCAGTCACTGAAGTCAAAATTAAACTTCAAAACTCACATTAAACGCTTTGTGCTTAATGTTTTTAAGAGAAATAGTCTTTTTAATTTTTGAAATTATGAATCTCATATAGTATACCTTGATGTAAAAGAATGCTGGAAGGATACATATTTAAGAATCAGCCCATTATTTTATAACAGAAAAGAAGGGTCACCTTCATTAGTGTAGGTGGAAAATTTTTCAATAACCATAATGGTGGATCATTTTTCTCTGAGAGATAGAAAAATTTTAAAAGTAGCTGCTGTAATTTTACAGGAAAATAGGAGATCTTTTTAAATGATAATTCCAGCTTATTACCATTTGAACAGCCTTCCTAACAGCCGAAGGAAAATGTATTTTCATCTTTTATTTCATAAATCTGCAGTTGCCAGAACCGTGCCCATACATTTGGATGGAATGCAATTTCATAATTCTTAATTTGTCTTGAATAATAAAAACTGGTGACTCTATGCAAAATATCCCCAAAAACTAAAAATGAATTGTTGGTTTTCTTTATCTGTCTCTCAAATTGTCACCTCAATGTTTTGTTTACTGACACAGAAATACAATTTGAGAATGAATGTTAGAGAATGCCATTGAATGGAAATAAGAGATAAAAAGATCTAAAAACCTAAGACCACCCAGGCCTGGAAATCCATAAAATGGCACAATTCTTCCAGTGGAAATTAAAGATCAAGTAGCTGGGTAACATAAAATAGTTGTATATTCTCTGATTCAAGTACAGTGTAGAAATGGAATGGAATTTTCCATAGTGGTGATAAATAAAAGTGAAAAATAAGCATAACACTTAGTAAGACCAAATCTAATTTTAGCTGCAATTAATGAACACTGATGAAATACATAAATATCACTGTATGGTTCTGAGGAAAAGAATATGCAGGTTTTGTTTCCATGTCAGTTTGGATGTCTAATATTTAACATTTTGAGCTAAGTTGTTTCATTTTCATGAAGCTGACAGAGCAGGATGGACCTGGTGAAATTATTCTAATTACTTTGCAGTGTTCTTAAAATAAGACACAAATGCATTGCTGTGACCAATAAGGATATGATAAACTGACGAAACTCTAACAGTTGAAGTTGATTTTAGTTGGAAAGACTCAAAACTTGAAGGGAAACTAAAGTTTAGATTTGTGGCTCAAAGAAAGAGAAGCTCATTACATCATTCCATGACTTTGTGCTATGTCTTGCATTGGCGAGTTTTCTGTGGGAAAATGTCACTGTTCAGGGGACATGGTCACAGTTCTCCTGTGTTATGCAACCCATTATCCCTTATGCTTTCATTGTTTAGTAAGACTTTCCCACACCTTTTTATGTTTGGATGGCCTCCACCCTTTCAAAATTCATTGTGTTAGTAAACAGACGTGAATTTCTTCTACCTGTTTTGGTACTTAAATACTACAATGTCGAGCCAGTGCTTATGCTGTACTTTTATCCTTTTCAGTTATGTTAACTCAATTTCTATCCAAGAATGGTATCTGAGAAACTGAAAGAAAATATTTGAATATAATTAAATAATGAAGTGATAAAGTTGTAAACTAACTAACAAGAATAAAATTAAATAAGTGGGCAATATGAAGAGTTGTATGAGGATAGATTTGAACTGTAATATTATGATTTGGGGAGAAATAGTAAATTCATATTAGATAGCTCTCTGTTAGTGGTGCACAAGAGGCACTTATGCATATACTGTAATCAATATTTCTGTCACCAGGCATAAACTCAGAAACATCTACAAATTGGCACCCAAAGATGTGTGCAGAAAATGCTCATGGTAACATGTATTTTAGGAGCCAAAAACACGAAAATTCAAATGTTAACTCAAATGCAATGAATTAAAAATAGCTAGTAAGGGCTGGGAATATAGCTCGGTGGTGTAAGCACCTGCCTGGCAAGCATGAGGTCCTGAGCTCAATTCCCAGTGCTGCAATAAATAAATAAACAACAAAATAAAAATAGCTAGTAAGTTTGAATAAGGGAAAATTAAAATCAATTAAAATGAACTATTACTATATTGCAGCATCTCAAGATTTTTCACAAATAAATTACTGAATAAGATGAACTAAATTGGAAATAAAAAGGAAGTCTACATAATTGGTATTATGTATACTATGTATAATTTGTAATTCTATCTATCTAAATTACAAAAACTGACTAAGATAACCTATGATGATGGAAGGCAAATTAGGGATTACCTTTGAGGAAGAGGCTGGCTGACAAAGAGGGAGGAGAAAAAAAGATATTTTCACATTCTCCTTTGTAATATGAGTGAATCCTAACTATAGTAACTACTTTAAGAAATTCCCCAAGGCTGCATATATATATATATATATATATGTATATATATATATATATATATATATTGTCTTTCTGTCTGTCTGTCTGTCTGTCTGTCTGTCTGTCTGTCTGTCTGCCTGCCTGCCTGCCTGCCTGTCTCTCTGTCTCTCTATCTATTGATCTTTGATCTATCATCTCTAGCTGCCTATCTATCATCTATTTATCTGTCTATCATCTATATCTCTCAAGCTCACCTTTTTAAAAAAAGAGAATGAAAAATATAGGATGTTTGCAAATAAGGATGAGAAGCTGAATGATTATGGCGGTGGTGATGATCATGATGTGGATGGTGATAAGATGACAATGGTTTCCTCTACTCTTTCCTAGATAAGGTGTAATTTGAATAGAAGAAGTGATCTCACAGTGCTTGACAGGCCTAAAAGTTTTATCTTAGGTAGACATGGATAAAGGTATATCTTCCATAACTTACCAGTTATACCATGTAAACTTCTGGAAAAATTTAAGCCCAGGTGAATTCTGAGCTGTAAACGTAAGCTAAAAACATTATAGCAGTTTAGATATCAAGTGTCCCCTAAAGAGCCATATAATAAAGATCTAGTCTCAAGGTTGACATTATTACACTGGTGAGTTTTTTATCAGGTGAAAGACATTTAGGTTATTTGGATTTGTCCTTGAAGGAGGTTGTGGGTCCCGCACCCATTACACCCTTTACTTTCTGACAGTATGGTAAGTACAGTTATTCTGCCATAAGCTCTCACCAAAATTTTGTGTTGTAACAGGCTCAGAAAAATCATGCCAGCTAACTACAGCTGGGAAGTTCAAAAACTATGATGCCAAACAAATGTCTTCTTTATATAAATGTATTATCTTAAATATTTTGTTATACTAGCCAAAAGCCTACACTTCTGAAACAGTGGTAGAACAAAAATTAAATTGAATAATCCGTTTAAGTCTCTTAGCCCAACTTTTAATGAAATTTATATTCCTTGTTGCTATTTTCCCATTATTATCATTTTAATCATAAGCATTGTTATTTTTGCAACAGCTACCAAAGGGCTAGGTGGATGTCACTTTGTGAGTATGTAGATTTCATTCTTCAGAATAAGAATTGACATTTAAGTAAATGCAGTTTTGAGTGTACATATAATCATAATGTAAAATGAAGGTTTTGCAAATCCTTCACTTTGAAAAAAATTCCATTAAAATTTACATAAAAGCTGAAATTGCAGAAGTTAGGAGATAAACACGTTACATTCTTCCAGAGAGTTTAAAAATCCTAATTATATCTTTTCATTTCAACAGTTAGCTTGTCTATTTAAGTTAAGTGAACATAAGATTGGAACTGAACATTCCCTGTCTAAGGCGTGCATTAAGGACTTATCACTTTCATATCAGTTACTTAAATGACCATGACATTTAAGACAGTATTGTTATTAGTGCTAAAATTGGTTTTATTTCTTACTCAATTTTGTAAGGTAATAAGGTTAAGATGTAATAAGTTATTTATTAATTGCACAAGAAATTCTGAATTGGTTAAAGCATCGTAAGCTAAGCCAAAATTTTAGATGCAGTAAGAGACCTCATGCTGAAATGATTTTTCTTTGCATGTTCTGAGGTGAGGTGTTCAAGTCAATTTATTGCAAATGCAATATAAAAAATAAATAAATAAACCTTGGAAGAGTAGTAATATAAAGAGTCATGCATGCAAAAATATTTAAATAGAGAAATATTTGCACACTATCTGAATGACAATGTCTCTAATTTCTCTGTGTTTTGCCTACTTCCATATCTCTATGATGATCTAAACCAAGAGCAGGTCTTTACCAATGGTTTATGTTGCTTTTGGTAATGTGAAGTCAACACAACATGTTCGGGAAGCAAATGAAACGCTTGAGATAGATTTTGAACAAAAGAAGTTATGGGCAGAATCCTACTCAAATAGAAGAGTAAAATATGTGTGAAATCTCACACGAAAAAGAAGGGAAAAAGCCTGTTCTGGGCTGGGTGGTAGGCCAGTTCTCTTGCCATCAACAGGACTACAAGTGCTTCCTTTTGATTTTATTGATTTTTCCGGCATTTCTGACTCAAGTGAGTTTTTTCCAAGTATTTACTGTGAAAATAATAATAGGTGACTACTCTGGAATGATTTCATATGCAGAAAATAAACATAAAAACTGAAGCAATATTTAATATCACAAATAGGAAACTGCACCACTTGCACTTATGCTAAAATATGTCAGTATTTTGTCTATTTTAATGGCTCAAAAACAAGGTAGACAAAAGCCTCCAATGCTGTTAACAATGCATACATTTAAATTGCAGATACAGTTGTCACTCTAAATCACTTTTAGAAGTTCAAATTTTCCTAAAAATACAGATTGAGTCTTTATTTTTCAACACATACAGTTGCTTGCTGTTAAACTACCGTTTACCTTCTCAATATACAGATTTTAGTAATGATGTAACGCTAAACACTGTAGTTCTTCTGAGCCTCATATACAAATATTAATGAGTTGAGAGAATTATACATGTAAATGATAATCATTAATAATGACTAGTTTAATATATAATAACAATTGAACATTTTTTCACTATGTCATTACAATATATTACATATGTAGTAATATAATTAATATATTTATATCTGAGTATAATATACAACTAATTTGTTAATTCTATACTAGTCTACTGATTTATAATCAATAATTTTTATTAAGTTAATGTGCATTTTCCTTTTTTAGCAATAGGTTAAAATATATTAAATGACTTATCATAATGCTTAACATACATATAATAGAATTCATTTGTATTTTACACCTCCTTCATCAGGTCCTTTTGTCTTTCCTTCCCTTTTCATGTGTCCTTTCTACCTCACTTATAGTTTGTATGTAGTAAAAAGAGAAAAAAATTGGATATCACATTGTTTGTGACATTTAACTATTTAAAGATAAAATACTGTAAAAGATGTTTTTGGAAATTTTACAGATAACTGAAGACCAGTTTTTAAAAAAATCTACTCATATTAATGAGAGAAAAGAATAGCAATGAAATGGTTTCAATATGGGTTAGTAGGATGTTTTCAATAATTAATACATTTCAGAGTATTCTCTTCACATAGTGATTCAGAGGACAACATGCACTCAAGTAGCTACAATCTCTAGACCGGTTTCAAGTATGAAAAGATCCATTAAAGACCGCTCTAAATATATCTTCTTTAGCTGCAGTGGAACATCCATCTCTGAAAAAACAAAATGAAAAAGGAGAATATATTGGGAGGCAAGAAGCCAGGAAATCGATCAAATACATCAAGATGCGACTTGGCCCAGTGCCTACGGCAAGCAGCTACCTCACTCCTGAGAAGCCCGGTTTTTAAATGGTAAGGTTTATCAACAGTCTCTCATACATCATCCTTATAACACATTCAGTGCAAGTGACGTGGGGAATAGTGGTCGACTTAGCCTTAGAAAACAGGAAAGAAACAGATTGATGAGAATGCTCCTAATAACTGCTGCCACTCACTCGTGCATCATAAGGACAGAGGTCAGCACAGAAGCAGCTCCAGAGCACAGACCTGGAGAGACTTCAACTAGCAAAGAGCAAAGTTGAAGCGTACTTACCGTGATGGTGGTGTCCAGCCGGAGGCACCCTTCTGAGCAGCTAATCTGTGCCTACCCACTATCAAAACAAAGGTTTTACTAGCATACTACAATAACAATAAAAGAATATTTTCTATTTCACCTTCATTGGCTTTCAATTTGTAAAGAATACTACTCATTTATGTGTCATGAAGAGAAGCCGGTTCATTGTTGTTAAATTTGTCCCATTGCGGAGATTCTTCTGTGAGGGCAGTGAGCACACGGTAAATTTAAATTAACCTTTATTAGAAAATATTATATCCGTACTGTGGAGCTTTTCATTTTGCATAAAAGGCCAAAACTGACATATATTTGTTCTTAAAAGAACAGTGTATTAAGTCTGTTATCCTTAACTTTTTATTTTAGTGCAGTATTTTACAACATAAAACAAGATTCTAGGAAAATGTCATGCTGCTCTGAAATATGAACTCAAAAATAAAACGACCATTCCAGACTTTGGATGGCATTTTTAGAAAATGTTTAACTTGGTTTATGAGTCAGTTTCCTGACTTGAAATGAAACTCTGAGTTTTTTTTGTTTTGTTTTTTTGGTTTTTTTTTTTTTACCATTTAAAAAAAATAATTCTCAGTAACACTCTATTCTAAATGATGGTGTGCAAAGCCAAACCTCATACCGACTCAGACGTAAGCAAATAAAACACTGCTTTTATTACCTAGAACACTCTAATCTTATAGATGTTATCATTTATGTTGATTGGGTTCAGAATACTGTACCCCCAAATAAGCCACCATGGTGTCTGGGAAGCTTTCAGCATCAGGAATGTCTCACTGACTTCTGCCCTTCTCCTGGAATGGGGACATATAACCTCCACCCAGTTTATTTACATTAAATCATGCCTTTTAGAATTCAATCGCACCTATCCATGTCTACTTACTTCTTCATCAAACATGGCAGAGAAAGTACAAATTTACTGTTTTTTGGTGTATGTGTGTTTTCGTGTCCTTATACACTCTCCCTTGTCACATAAAATGCTGATGAAATAAAGTTTTGTTTGTACACATACTATACACAAATATGCTGAACTTAGAGATATGTGCAGAAGACATTTTTTTCCTCTTAAAAGTGACTGTGTTAGATTTTACCTAATGAAAACAGAAAATAAAGCGTATGATTCTGGAATGAAGAATCTCAATTACTCTAGCCAATCTCGAAATACTCTCAGTTTTAGTTTTACATTCTAATTACCCTCTATGCAGTTCTATTCTCTATGCAGCATCATCTCCTTAATGTCAGCAGAGTCTAAACTGTCCTCTATTTTGGTAATTTACTTCCACAGTTTCAAAAATGTTCTTTCACAGCTTGAAATCTCTGTAACTTTCACAGAGTTAGTGATAAATGTTTTTTTTTTTTTTTTTTTTTTTTTTTTTCAAGCAGCCTATGTATTTTAAGTGAGTGTTGAGCTGGTAAATGACTAACAAATCACTAGTGGAAAAGGGATAGATTATGGTGTTTTTGGTGGAAGAAATACATCTACCATGGACAATTCCAGGCCACCAAAATGCCAGTGTTGAACAGAATTGAAAAGGGTTAACATGTTAGTTGTTAGTTAAGCAGGCAGCTTATTAAGAGTGAAATTCCAGCTCAACTGCATGGAGACTGCATTACCTGGAGTAATTTATTTAACCATTTTTTGTAGTTCACATTTCTGCAAAATTATCAGGGCTTCTTATTACATGTTAATATTAAAATCTTCTCCCTGGTCCAACACATGGTAATATTGTACAAGTGCTAATCTTCATTCTTAATTAAATAAATAAATAATAAAATAATATTTTAATTTAATTCTGGGTGGAAGCCATTTCATCCTCAGAACTGTTGCATTTTGCATGCAAATAAAAACAGAGCCACATGGATGATGTGAAGGTTGGCTGCCAGAGGGAGCAGTAGTCAGCCTTCTCTCTTAGCTAGAGGGTGAGGTACCTGGAATGCTGAACACTTTAAGTCCAATTTTGAGGAACAAGTGCTGCTGCCATCCTGGAACCTGGTGCTCTGGATTTTTTCTCCAAGCATTATCTTTTACTTTTGAAACTTAGAGGCTGTGAAGGGTGGAGTTCTGCTACTTCTTATGATGCCACACATTATCTTTTTACAGTTCTATTCTTTGTAAAAATGTTGTGGTTTCTATACAGGTGTCCCCCCAAAGCCTCATGCAGTCACAGGGCAGGTGGCTTCTGGAATTTGTAATTGATTGTTGTGGAAATGAATGCTGCCTCTCCCCCTGGGTCAGGTGATGGGCATTTCAATGTAAGGTAGGAAGAGAAGTTAACTGCTTGAGCAGGTGTGAGCTCTCTCCCAGAACTCTTGCTCTTGCCTGCCACCATGGAAGGCTGCCCTCTGCCATGTGCCAGTCTGCTTTGGAGCCAGGTGAACATGGACTGAAATCTCCAGTAACTGTGAGCTAAATCAACCTTTCCTTCCCTCATATTGAGTGTCAGGTGTTTGTCTCAGCAACGAGAGAAGAGTAACTAAGACAAGCAATGAAGATCTCCTCTAGGGCTGGAGACATAGCTCCATGGCACAAGTGCCTGTCTTCCAAGTGCAAAATTGTGAGTTCAAACCCTGGTCCTGCAAAAAAAAAAAAAAAAAAAAAAAAAAAAGCAGATCTCCTCTGCTCCATCATTTTAGTCTACAACCTTACTGAGCTTTTCTTTTGGTCAAATCCACATCGTTTTAAATCATTTTGCTGGACTTCCTTGATTTTCACAGAAAGAATTGACTAAAAGCCCCCCATAACAGCCATGGCACCACCTTCACATTTGATTGCACTGGATTGTTTCTGTGAGATTCATCAGTCCACCACCTTTAACATTCGCCTTAGACAGTCTCTGGATAATACATACACAAAATATAATACCTCTTCTGAGGAAACTGGCCACAATGAGCCCAATAAACTTCCATTAAAGATTTGGCATATACAAAATCTGTGATACTGTCTCTTTAATTTAGAATGCTGGCCATGCATTGATTGATGTTTTTCAAGTTGCAGTCCTAGGTAGTTCAGAATTTGCATAATCTGAATGTAGCAGATGTTTGCACACCACAGATCATTCATAAGTAAACAGCATTCCAAATGTAAGAAAAGAGGTCTATAGAAAGTTATCATAACATTTAAATTGCCTGCTTAATTTTTAGTGACAATTGAATGGACTAATCACAATTTGAATTTAATGTTGAACTTTATTAAGAGGAAACAAGCATCCTGAGAAGAATTTCTCCCTTTTTTTTTTTTTTTTTTTTTTTTGCATGGAGAATTGTATGTATTCATAGTGATTTAAAAATAAATTTTCTAAACTTAGTACAAGATCATTGAAAATCTAGGAGCTGGCCAAATAGCTCAGCAGATTAAGAACCCACAAGCAAGCGCAGGGGTAGGGTTGGATTCCCAGGCCTGCTATGCCAACCCTGCCCTTGGGGCCCAGTTCTATGAGACAGCAATTAAGACTGGGTGTGGTGGCTCATGCCTGTGATCCTAGCTCTTGGGAGGCTGGAAAAAGGTGGATCCCTCAGAGTCCTACCTACAAGTGAGACCTGGAACACTTTGTAGACCCTTCCCTAAAATTCCAAAAAAGAAAATAACTCAAATGTATTTTTTTCTAACCAAATTCTTAAATAACTCACAAACACAGCACCAATAAAAGAGAAATAGGACATAATTTTTTGTGTATTTATTTTTTAAAAATCTACTAACTGTATTCAACAAAGAAATTTTCAAAGAATGTTATCAGTAGTACTTTTTATTTTAGTTTTGAGTATAAAGAGAAAAAGTAAAAGCACCTAGGATAAGAATAATAACAAAGCTATATAAAATAGCAATGTTACATATTATTATCTTTAAATTTTCTGCTCAGATTTTCAGATATAGGAATGAAGGACTGATCAAACATTTAAACATTAACTCAAAAAGAAGTTTTTAAAAGAGCAGAAAGCTTCACTGGTGACTTCTATCTTGTAGCTAAGGAAAAATAATTTCAGTCCTATCTACTTTTCTTTTAGGAAGTAGAAGTATACTCTTCCTAATTCCTTCAAAAGCAAGCACACTTGCACTAAAATTTGACAAAGGTATTAGAAAACAAAAAAAGAGGCCAGTCAAATAGCTTAGTGGAATAAAGCACCTGCAAGCAGGCCCACGGACCAGAGGTTCTATCGCTGGCCTGCTATGCCAGCCCCAGCCCTGGGGGGCATTGAGATAGCAATTAAAACTGGGCATGGTGACATGTACCTGTAATCTCAGTTCTTGAGAGGCTGTAAACAGGCAAATCACTATGAATCCGGTCTACTAGTGAGACCCTGAACATCCTGTAGACCGTTCCCTAAAATACAAAAAAATAAATGAATTTTGAAAAAGGAAAATAAAAGAAAATTATAGTTAAATACCCCTGAGAACACAAATGGAATCATATTGAGCAAAATATCAGCAAATAAGTCCAGCGATATACTAAAAAGTATGGTTTTATTCATGTAGTGCTACTCTGGCTCCCATTGTAAAAGCAATAATATAAATGAAAAACTCAGGGGAAGCAAAAAGCCATATAGTCATCTTAATAAACAGAGAAAAAGCATTTGACAAATTTCCAATCCATTTGTTAGGACTTCTATCTAGATGCCTCCTGTCTCAGTCACTCTTCTCTTGTTGCCACAACAAATAGCTGACACTCAAAACGAGGGAAGGAGATGATTAATTAGCTCACAGTTAATGGAAGTTTCAATCCATACTGGGCTGGCTCCAAGGCAGACTGGCACATGGCAGAGGGCAGCAGTTCACGGCCACAGCAAAGAGCAGAGAGCGAAATGCAGGAGCAGCAGCAGCAACAGAGAGCAAGTCTGTCTCTCTTTCATTACGTTCAGGCTGTCTGCCCCAGGCTGGGCATAGCAGTTACACTCATGATCCCAGCAGTACTCAGACTCATAATCCCAGTGGGTCATTACTTAACCACAAACTGTAGAACTGCACCTCAGGGACTGTTTGAGGCTTTCGGGGGACAAATACACACAAACCATAACAACTCCCCACAGCCTCAGTGCTCATGCTTTTTCCCTGAAATATGATCTCCTCAGAAAATAAACACTAGTCCCTACCATGGAGATGTCCAGCGTCATGCAGAAGATGACACCTCCGCATTTTCTCCCTTAATGGCTATTCCATGACAGGTAAGGCAGGGAGATTGGGACTGGCATTTTTAATCTTTAGTTTTCAAGGCTGATTACTTCCTGGTTAGGATCTCTCTTCCAGGAAACACACAGGTGGTGATTCCAGCAGGTGACAGTGAGTTAGCTTTATGATAGATTTACAGTTCAGTGTGATTCTGGGAGGAAGAGTTTGGGTGGGATGCCTAATAGGAAGAGGCGTGTTGCTGTGCGTGTGACATAGGAAACATGTCTTCCTCTAGGATATGGGCCTTCCTCTCTTTGTAGCTCTGTTTCATATTCACTGTACTGCTCTGCTATCCTTCCTTGCCTCTGTTCCAGCCAACTATTGACTGAAATCTCTCCAAACTGTGAAAGCCAAAACAAGCATTTCTTCCTTTAAATTGTATGTGTTGGCTGTTTTGCATCAGTAGTAATGAAGTTACGGAAACATCATGCATGTTGAAAATTCTTATCAACTCAGAATTGAAAAGAAATGCTTCAGTCTGATAAAAGGGCATTAGAGAAATATAGTACAAATTACTCTCACTTTATGGATAAAATAAACCCTCTAAACTGCTAAAGATCATGCAGCACTGGCCCAAATAACTCAAAGGATATATTTTTTTCTTTCTTTCTTTTTTTTTTTTTCTTTGTCTTTTTGAGACAGGGTCTCACTGTGTAGTTCAGGCTGGCCTTGAGCTCACTTTTGTAGCCCAGGCTGGTCTCGAACTCACACTGATCTTCCTGCCTCAGCCTCCCGAGTGCTGGGATTACAGGCGTGTTCCACCAAGCCCGGCTAAAGGATATTTTTAAAAAGGAAAAAAAATATATTGATTGAAAGAAACTAACCCACTATTGGAAAGAAAAAAAAATATTCACCTTTTAAATAATTATTTAAAAGGTTTTTTGGCTTTTATTTAGAAATACTAGAATCAAGCTTGATGTGAAGTTTTTAAAAATTTTTAGGAACCAAGTGAAAACTGGCTGATATTTCACAATCACTGGCCAGTTCTCATAAATGAAGCAACAAGTTTAAAAATTACTGAAAAGTTATAGATTCTGAATTTTAAAAATGGATTTTTACTTGAGATAATTATCTTCAAGTTCCCACATGGCCTACCAAGTGTGTTTTACAAATATAAAGATCTAAATATATTTCTTTGGTTTGTTATTGTTTTTAAAGAACCTTTAATGACATCAATATTTTCAGATGTGACATAACATCTTCAATTTGGAAAGGAAAATAAAATTTTATTGAGCAAACCAAAAAATAAATAAATAATGTTCTTATACTACCTCTTCTCACAATGTACCACAAAACTATAGTAATAGAAAAGATAACAGTGACATAAAAGTGAACAGTAGACCAGTATCATAGAAGAGATGGCCTAGACAAAATACATTCTGCAACCAAGTTTTGAAAAAAACGCTAATTACAGTTGCATCTTAGTTCGTGAACTTAGCCTGCTCTATGATTCTTGGGAAGACATCTGCACACATGTTCATTCAGAGAAGATGGCCATTGTCCTCTTCTTCGCCTGATGTAGAGTTTGTGATGATTGTGATGGAAGGAACATTTTTGCCAAGCATTTCTGCTTGTGAACCAAACTCTTTGTGAGCACAAGTGCTTGTGGACTAATGCCCCACTGTGCATGCACTGCAGAAAGGAGAGTCTCCTCAGTAAATGTCGTTGGAAGGAGAGGGCACCTATATAAAGAAGAATGAAACCAAGTACTTATGTGTCATATCTCATCAATGACAAAGTTTAATGCTAAGTGAATTAAAGATTTAAATGAGAGACTTGAAGCTACGAAAATGCTAGGATAAAACGGGAATAGACAAGGAACCTGGAACAGGCCATCTTTTCTTTTCTTTTCCTCTCTCTCTCTCTCTCTCTCTCTCTCTCTCTCTCTCTCCCTCTCTCTCTCTCTGTCTTCTTAAGATAAAAGTCTCACTGTAGAGTTCAGGCTGGCCTTGAGCTCACTTTTGTGGCACAGGCTGGTCTTGAACTCTCACTGACCCTCCTGCCTCAGCCTCCCAAGTACTGGGATTACAGGTGTGCGCCACCATGCCTGGCTCTTTTTTTTTTTTTTTTTTTTTTGTGGGACCAGGGTTCAAACTCATGTCCTTGCACTTGCCAGGCAGGCACTTGTGCCTCTGAGCTATCTCCTCAGCACCCCATCTCTCTGTCTTTCTCTCTCTCTCTCTCTCTCTCTCTCTTTCTTTCTTTCTTTCTTTTTTGAGACTTGAAACATACAAGAAACAAGTGTAATAATATACAAACAGAGTTACATGAAAACAAACAAGCTTCTGCACAGTAAAGGTAGCAATGATTGGAGTGAGCAGAGAACTTGCTTAACAGTACAACATACTTGCAAGCCATCCTTCTGACATGAAATATCTAGAATAAGTAAGGATTCTAAAGAATGAATAGAATGAAGAAGAGCAGCAAACCCTGCAAAGCAATAACAACAAAATCCAAATTCCCAGTTATAAAGTATGCCATAGAATAAAAACAGGCATTTCTCAAAAGACAGACGTGGACAGTATAGTTTATTTTAAAAAGTGTTTAACAACATCAGGGAAAAGCAGGCAAAATCACAAAGCAATTAAAGCAATTTTATTTCACTGTAGTAAAGTGACTATCATCCAAAGGCAAAATTAAGAAGTGATGGCAAAGAGGCAGAGAAAAGGGAGCCTGTGCACACTGTTGATGGGGAACAAACTAGTGCAACCATTATGGAAAACATTATGGAGGATTCTCTACATTTAGAAACAGAACTACTGTTAGGTGCAAATCCCACTTGTAGGTATGTATCCAAACGAGATGAAGTGCATGTGGCTAGATGGCACATGCAGTCTGGTATTATTGCAGCAGCCAGTCACATGGGAATCACAGCAGCCAAAATATGGAAGGAGCCTAAGTGGACTCCGACAGGTGAATGAACAAAGAAAGTGTGGTACTTATAAACAGGGGAATACTATTCAGGCAGAACAGGGAGCGAAACCCTGCCACTGTTAACAACATGAATGCAACTGGAAATCATACCGTTAAGTTAATTAAGCCAGGCACAGAATGACAAATACTGCATGATCTCACTCCGATAGAGACTACAACACAAAATAATGACCTCATAGAAGTTGAAAGTATCAACTTTTCAACTTTTGGTGATTGTATGCTGGGAGAATAACAGGTCAGAACAGATAGGAAAGTCCTGATGGATCTGATCTGTGTTACACTTAGAGAGGGATAAGAACACAGCCGTGCCCTTGCACAGTAGGGTGACTACAGGTTTGACAATGTACTGTAAAGTTAAAAAATATTAGTGTCTTCCCTAAAAGAAATTACAGAAGTCTTAAATGATGAATATATTTAACTTAATTGAAATATTACACAACAAGTGCATATTTGTTCACTTGTAATACAATTTTTATGGTTCTACTTGTCATTTAAATATTTAAAATGAGAAAAATCAGTGAAAAATAAATAGTAGCTTTGCAGTTTCTTCTGCTAACATTTGATATATACCGAGAGAAGTTGATAATGAAGAAACTGATGATGAAGGAAGACATCTATCTTACACATACTGACAGAACAAGAAAACTACAGTGACCTCAGACTTCTAAAAGTAAGAGAAGAAGCCGGGCGTGGTGGCTCACGCCTGTAATCCCAGCACTCAGGAGGCTGAGGCAGGAGGATTGGTGCGAGTTTGAAACCAGCCTGAGCTACAAAAGTGAGCTCAGGACCAGCCTCAACTGCATATCGAGACCCTGTCTCAAAAAGACAAAAAAAAAAAAAATAATAATAATAATAAATAAATAAAATAAAAAAATAAAAGTAAGAGAAGATAGAACTGTGAAAGACCTTGACATACACTGCAGGCTATCTTAAAGGTAGTATTACTGCTCAAAGTTAAGGGGCACATGAAATTTTTTTATATAGCCAAACTAAAGAAAGAATGACTGAACACTACAGAGCAGGAAAAATATATTGGTTTGACTTTGGCCATGAGTTTGCATTAGAAAATATTTACTTATAACTAAATCTGGATAAGAGTGTCATTTATATAGAATTACCATATTTGCAAGCAAAAAGGTCATTTTCGCATAATGACTGCACTTAAGCTTTAGAATCAGACTCTTGTCATTTAGCTATGGCTCCTACGTGGAACGCTGAGTTACTCCCATCTTCCGCATTGGGAAATCGGCTTATCAGTGGGGGCAGCTCTGAGAAGGGCGAGCCTGTTTGTGCATTTCCCCACTCCACAGTCCATTAGTGTGCACCAATCATCATTTGTTTATTGAGGAGACACAATTATTTACTGTCATGGCAGCTTTTCTAACTCATTTTTCTCCACCCTACTTTTTTATCCTCACATTTCAGAAATATCCATCTTTCAAAATCCCTCAGTAACACAAAATCTCCTCATTTCTATAATGGACATAGTCCCTATATTAAATTCTAGATTCAACTGCTTATAAATAAATGCATTAAATATTAGAAATATAAATACAGTTTTAAAAACACAGTAAACAAAGTTTTGTTGCTTATACTATGTATTTTTCAATGATAATAAAATATGTGAAACTACCTTATTTCTTCATCATTTCTCAGTGAAGTCTCCATTTACTTATCCAGCAATGACTTACTGGTCATGTATTACACTCTGTTAGAGTATCTTATTACAAGGGCCAGACAAATAGCTCAGCAGGCTTCACGATAGCTCAGTGGTTTAAGCGTTTATGCTTGCAATCCCAGTGGTTCGATCTTCAGATCCACCAGAAAGGTAGCCTGAGCTCTAGGTACAAAACAAAACAAAACAAAACAAAAACAACAACAACAACAAAAAAATTCCCCTAAACTATGAGAATGGTAGGAACTGAACGAATTCTTATTTTATAAGCAGTGAAGTCAATTGTTAAGCTAAGACTAGATCCTATATTAAGCTTACTGTTCTTTTCTAAGCCAGCTACCAAATGTAATTATGTGCCCCACAACAAATTGTAGATTATCTTATTCCTGGGCTGGCCAAGTAGCTCAGTGGAATAAAGTGCCTGCAAGCAGGTATAGGGTCTGGGGTTCACTGAGATGCCAATTGAGACTGAGCGTGGTGGTTCGCACCTGTAATCCCAGCTCTTGGGAGGCTGTGGATAGGCAGATCACTCTGAGTCTGACCCAATAGTGAAACCTTGAGCACCCTGTAGACCCTTCCCTAAAATACAAAGCAAAAAAGGAGAAGTAGGAGGAGGAGGAGAAAAAGGAGATGAAGAAGAGAGAAAGAAAAGAAAAGAAAATAAAAGAAAAGAAAACTTTGAAAATAAGCCATGCCTCGGGGCATATTTCCTTTTGTCAGTGTGGGGAAGTGAGTGACGCTCACCAAAGGCCAGGCAAACACCAGGGCGATAGCAGCCTCGCAATCTCTGCCTGTATTCTACTCCAGGAGGAAACAGCGCCCCCCCATTCTTTCCTTCTACAACTCTCATTCCATTTTGTCTTTATTTCTCACCACACTCTGCCATGTAGTTTTTCTTCCATTTGTTCTTCAATATTTATTTATTTATTTATTTGTTTGTTTGTTTGTTTGTTTATTTATTTATTTATTTATTTATGCTCACTGAGCAGCTACGTCACACCAGAGGAATTCCCTGCTTGAAAGAATGTGATAAACAGCGGGGTCCACGGGCATCGGGCATGTAGAGGCAGTATGGACGGAACCGTGGGTAGTCGTGGTTCTGTAGGGAACCAAGCCGAGCTCTTGTGACTCCGAGCCACTGTGGAATGATTCCACTGCACCTTCCTAGGTGGTTAAGAAAGCAGAGGTGTGTAATTTGGTACCCGCTGTCCACCTTCTTTCTGTTCCCACCCTCTTTCTTCCCCACCGCTAGCAATGACTATTGTATAACACAGGGAGGGGCACAGTTTGCAGCGACCTGCTATGTATTTTGTGCACGACTGGAAAAAAGGAATAACAAGGCTTCCAACACAGATAAGAAGATTGTAACATTAGCTATCCTGATTTAATCTGTACGTGTTGTATTTATGTATTGAAATATCAAATGTACTCTATAAATATGCATTAATCAAAACATTTAAGTGCTTAAAGAATTTAAAATATCAGCTACTGAGCTGCTCACTGCATGTTACATACATGTATCAAATTTTATCACACTATACGTCCATATGGACAAAAATTTAAAAACTTAAAAATAAGAGCATATAATATGAATTTTTGTTATTTCCAACTCAAAATATTTAAAGCATTTGTAAGTCTTATATTAATCTTGGAAGTATTATATTCTCTTCCTAATTTTAAAGCTGCTAAAATTGATGATCAGAAATAACTCATATTTATATTTCTTTATGGTTTAGTAGTATTCCATTGTATGAGAACTACATGTGATTTAGCCATCCTCAGCGGATGGGCACCTGGCCTACTTCCGGGATTAAGCCAATGCAAATCATGCTGCTGCCAACATGGGAACTGGGTAACCTAGAGAGCGTACCCTTAAGGAAAATAAGCCAGACACACGTTTGTAAATAATTGCATCTTCTCTCTGGTGTGAGAAGTTGAAAGCATAAATAAGGACCAAAATGTATAAGAGATACTGGGAAATAGAAGGAAGATATTCAACTGGGCAGGGGAACAAAGGAAGGGGAAGGAGAAATGAAGGAAGGGAAAAGAAGGAAAATCATAGGAGGAAGAAAAGGGAAAGAAACTTGTATAAATAAGAAGGAGGAGGGGGGAAGAGGGAATGAAAGGGTTGGGAAAAAATAAAGACTCAAAATACATCATGTACAGGTACAATGCCTCTCCAATGAACGTGATCATTGTATCCAAAATGTACCAGGAAAATTAATCAAAATTTAAAAATATTGGAAATCAGAGAAATAGAATATTAAAAATTGTTTATAAGACTACATCATAAGGATATTTTATAGCTATTTATTATATGTGTAGATTTTGTTCAAGGAAGATAATTCGTTCTTAAAGGTGTGTCTGTGCATCCATTATTGTAGGTTATCTATGCCTATGTCTACAAGGATGTGCTTGTTGTACTGCTTCTTTGTGACTGTATGTATGTGTGTGTGTGTGTGTGTGTGTGTGTGTGTGTGTGTGTGTGTGTGCCTATGTGTGTAAAGGTGAAAAAGAAAAATGAGGAGGTCCGGACCAGGGATATTAGGACCAGGAGAAACGGGGATATTAGGAGCAGGAGAAATAATGGCAGTGTGAAGTAATGCACTTCTTGTGTTTGACTTCCAAGAACCACAACATAAACTGTAAGACTTCATCCAAATTAATTGTGTTGTCTTTCTGTTCTGACCCCTTGGTTTTCTTGGTTTTTTTTTTTGTTTGTTTGTTTTTTGTTTTGTTTTTTTGTTTTTTGGTCTTTTTGAGACAGGGTCTCGCTATACAGCTCAGGCTGGCCTTGAGCTCATTTGTGTAGCCCAGGCTGGTCTCGAACTCACACCAATCCTCCTGTCTTAGCCTCCTGAGTGCTGGGATTATAGGCGTGCTCCACCACACCCGGCTACCACTTGATTTTCATGTGGCTTCTTTTCACTTTCAAGTTCCCACTTGCCTGAGATATAGAGGATAAGTTGGCTTTGCTCTCCATTTCTCCTGCAAAAGAGGACGGCTCTTATTGAGAATGGAGACAGCAGCTCCTCCGCATTATCCTAAACAACCAGCAGGCCATCATGCTTCTGTCATGCAGTAGTCAGGGGGCAAATAAAAGGAATTACTCCCCTGTAAAAAAACTGAATATCCAAAGTAGAAACAACTGATGAAACATTGCTTTTGTGTTAATATCAGTCTATTCGATGCTACCATCTTGGACTGATAATTTGTTAAGATTCCCAACCTGAGTTCCCAAGCTGGACAATTTTATGCTCACCGAATTCACTTTGCTATCCACAAATGATATTTTGATGCAAGTGTTGTAGCCACATAGTTGCTGGGCCTTAGCATGCCTTGCAAGGAGAATGAAGATGAGGTAGGGCATCGAGACAGGAGAGTAGGGTGAGCCAAGACTCGATAGGGTAGGGACCTTTCCAATACAAAATCCAGGATGTGGCAGCAGAACAGTTCCCAAAACCTCGCATGTGGACTAATGATGAGAACTCACACAGGATTTCCATAGGATGGCTTACACCAGATGGCAGCCTGAGGAGTAGATGACAGAAATCAATGGTCACTCTTGAGCTTTTGCCAATGTGTTCTCTCTGACACAGAGGAAACACACACACACTCTAGAGCATATTTTTTTACTACAATCACTTGACCCAAACTCACTCTTCAAAACCTGTTTCTTTTCTTTTTCTTTCTTTTTAATTTTATTAATTTTTTTTTGTCTTTTTGAGACAGAGTCTCGCTATGCAGTTGAGGCTGGTCCTGAGCTCACTTTTGTAGACCAGGCTGGTCTCGAACACTCACCAATCCTCCTGCCTCAGCCTCCTGAGTGCTGGGATTACAGGTGTGAGCCACCACGCCCGGCAATTTTATTAATTTTAATGAGAAAAAATGAGACAGTTTCAAAACAATTTAGTAGGACAGTTATAATAATCAATACATTGCATATTGTTGTCTTCATAGTAGTTATTCAGAGTACAAGATGCAGATGTGATATCTTGTCTAATTTCTGTTAGTACAAATCTTTCTTCTCATTGAACTAAGAGAAAAAAAAAAATCTTTGGTATCACTTGTACTTGTCTTGAACAATGTTTTGCCTAGGGTAGAGAGGCCCTAGAAAGCATCTTTGCAGCCAAACTCCAGTATCCCAAATTCTAGTAACACATTTGGCTTAGCCAGTCAGGAGCCTTAAGGAGGCCATTTAGGCACATTTTGGTGCTGTCTGTGATTGTTTAGGCATAGCGTGTGACCTAAAGTTTAGTATTTGTAAGATGTATTTATTGTATGTGTAGATTTTGTTCAGCTGCCTCACTCTTCCAGGGGTAAACGCCGGTTTCGAACTTGGTTTCCTAGAGAAGCATCAAACTATTTGTGCTATTCCTTTTTATGCTCCAAGTTTCATCTGCACCTTCCCCTGGGATTGTGTTTTCTTCTTCAGGCCCTTAGTGTATCCAAGTCAGTTCCATTTTGGTTTGCCACATAAGTCAACGATGTGAGTTCCACCATGTTTGATTTCCAGTGTCCTCACATTCACCTGAAAAATCTCACCCTTGTAAAGAGGGGCAAAGTCTCTAATTTTAGAGAACGTGTAGGCTTCCTCCCACATTCAGTTCGAATTATGCTAAATTCTTTCTTTGTTTCAGCTAATAAAATACAGGTAATTTAGAAACATAAGCCTGACAGCTGGAGTAGAAGAATGAATATGCAGTAAGGTCTATCTCAAATGACTGTGACTCAAAGGAGTGCCAGTCTTCCTCTCATAATAGTAGAGAATTTTTTCTTTTCTTTTTAAAATTTATTTACTTATTTTCTATATTTGGTACTGGGTCTAGATGGTCTCCAGGATCTCATTACATAGATCAGATGTGCAGTGGTCCTCTTACCTTCAGCCTCCCAAGTGCTGGGATTACAGGCAGCGTGCACTACCATGCCCAGTTTCAATTGCAGTCTCAGTGCACCCCACCAGCGGGGCCAGCACAGTGCACCAGTGATGGAACCCCGGCTGCTGTGCTCTGCCTAAGAAGGCATTTTAGTCTGCTGAGATACCAGGCCAAACCTCCGCCCCCCTTTCATCTTTTAAGAGACGTTCTACTCTAATGCCTTAAATAAAGTATCAAGATGTTTACTATCTGGGCAAATGCAATAGGTATTGTTTCTTTTCTTTCTTTCTTTCTTTTTTGTTAAGGTCTTTAAAATTTATTTCTCTTAAACCTCATTTATTTGTTGTGTTATGGCTGGCTCAGCCCACCCTGGGGTGGAGGTGTGCAGCATGTGGTGCCAGGGATCAAGGAGCGGTCGCAGCACTGGCCTTAAGTTTCCTCTGCAGGTGCTTTAGACCACTGAACCATCTCGCTGGTCTGAAATATTGTTTCTTAACTTGCTCCTACCTGCTTCTGTAGAGTCCCGGAAGTTACTGAGGGAATCTCATCTGAGAGGTACTCCGCCCTGATTTCACAGGAGCTTTGAAAGGTTAGGCAGAGCCTTTCAGGGGGCTGACGCCTTCTCCCTCAGGTTGAACCATGACCTTCTAGTTTTCTTACCATGTCCAGCTCCCATGCTAGGAAGAGTTTTACTAGAAAAACTGAGAGTTATTCTAAAATTTTAGCAAAGGCCAAAATGGATTTTCCCCACTGGGACTATAGTATATCTCCCTGACCTATTTAGGGCAAGGCGAATCTGGCTCAGTAGTAGGTCTGAACTTGTAATTACAAAATCCAGCACCCCAGAAACCTAGTAACAGTGTCATGACGCCCACATAGAGATGCTTTGCCTAGATTAGTAAAAATAACTAACATGTATCAAGCACTGTGTAGTGTAGGAGGCATTGAAATATTTCTGGAAATCTGACTTTTGTGTGCATACTTTTTATCTATTAAGACAACTAAAATTGAAAACAAAATCATTTGAGGTGTAAAAGCAATTTAAAGCTGTAAGACACTGAAGAAATATTATTTCTCTTTCTTTAATTTTACAGATGAAAGGAAGGATAATTTAGGGAGATTTTCTCAGGTCTACTTTGTATCTTTTATGCACACTTATTTTTCTAACCCAGTGTAATTTCTTGGTAACTATTACATATTTTATATTGAAAATATAGCAACCATGTATCAGTTACATGAAATACAATCAGTTTTATATCAGCTGATTAGTAAGCCATTTTTCCCATAATAAAATCATTTAAAAAGAATTAAGATGTAGCATGCACTTACACCAACTTTGCACAGTGAATCCATTGTTATATGTCATAAACATGTTCTAATAAAAAAATGAAAAATCACTAGGATTCAGTCACTATAAACAATGAAAAGAGAAAGAAGCCAAAACATAGCAAAGAAACAAAATGAATTCAAATCCCAGCTATGGACCTGTCCAACACAGATGCTTATGCTCAGCCCTAGGCACATACGTGCCTTACATGGGTGCGCACATGTAATGTGGTGCAAAGAATTACAAGATCTGAACAGCTAAGGCTCAGCCTGGGAACAAATGTGGGCATCTGTAGATCTAGGTTCCATGGTTAGGAATGATTGACTTGCTGCTCATTGCAAGCCAACCAACTAATATTTCAGACATGGACTCCCTAATATACTAAAGTCTTGTTCTTTGCCAGAAATTGCAACTCTACTATGCAATCTAGAGGGAGGGATGGGAAGAAATTATTAGGGCTTATGTGATATCAGATCCTGTTTATGTGTTATCTGACTTCTAGTTTTAAAGTTTTGTGCACTGGTGAATTCATTTGTTGCCAAGTAATTTATTCATTTCATTATATCTTTTTCATTACAATGTTTTCATTCCCCAAGTGAGGATGTAGTTTAAAGAATAATTCAAGGAGAACAAAGAAGAGAAAATTACAACATAATTTTGCATTACCCTGTCATTTCCTACATCTGAGCCTGGGTATATTATCTAAAAATCTAAAGGCAAAGGATAATTATCTAGGAGAGAGATTAGAACATTTTTCTTAAAGGGCCAGATAGGAAAATAGAGTACACCCCATAGGCATTTAGGTAGTATTTTAAAATGCAAACATCCAAAAAGCTTTATAAAACATTGTTAACTCTCAGGATGTACAAGAATGATAAGGTGTCACATTTACCTGGTGGGTCATAATTTGATAATCTTTTATCTAAAGATTAAGATTTATTTCAGGGGATTCTGGGAAAAAATTGCAAAATTAAATAATATATAGGGAGCTGGTCATGGTGGTGCACGCCTATAATCCCAGCAGTTGGGAGGCTGAAGTAGGAGGATCAGTGTGAGTCTGAGACCAGCCTGGACCACAAAAGTGAGCTCAAGGCCAGCCTGAACTGCATAGTGAGACCCTGTCTCAAAAAGACTATGTATATATGACGCTTGGGAGATAGCTCAGTAGAATAAGTGCTTTCCTGACAAACACAGGGACCTGAGTTCAATCCCCGGTTCCACAAACAACAACAACAACAACAAATTAAGTAATATGTATGAGGGGGTTAAATAGCAATTTAAAAATAACCTCTTTTTTAATCTTGTAACTGAAAGATTTTCATGTTGTGAAAATGTTTAATGCATGATCGCTTCAAGTATTTTGCCCATTCGCTTGTTTGACAGAAGTTGTGCAGCTGCTGGCCCTCTCCCCTGTGTCTTCGGTTTTGGTCGCCCCTCTGGCTGGGGCTGGAGAAGATGAGCAGGAGACTGCATCCCAAGGGAAGCCCGTGGCCTCAACATGAGCCAGCGGGAAGCTGAGCCCCTTGATTGACAGAGCAAGTCAGAGCGCATACGCACTTCCCAGTCCACACTAGGTGATTTTTTTTTTTTTTCCCCTGCGTGCTTTACTTCTTAACTTTCAAGTTTTGTTATTGGAAGTTTCATGAATACATCATGAAAGAGTCCTGGGATTTTTCAAAAGCCTCCTGATAATCTATCACCTGGAGAAAAGAAATGCATGAGAGTGCAGTCCACTGTGAAAACTCCAAGGGCAGATAAAAAATCTGCCTTTTATTTTTCCTATCCCACAAATAAAACTGCTGCATTTAGGATACAACAGTTTTGTGATTGAATACCTTTTGGGAAAGTGGAAGCGATTTGAAATTCTTATGAATAAAAATAACCCTGAAGCTTCAGTTAATTATTCTATCTTCTCCTATGAGATACAGAATTAATGGATTAAGATTAGTGGTGATAAATATATAGAAGTGGTTGCTCCAGATCTGACAGGTAGGTGCTGAGTCCTTTCTCTTGAATAGCTTTGACTTTCCTTCAGACCTTGAGCTGAAATGCACTACAATACACTGTATTAGAAAATAATATGTTTCCTCCGTTCTGCTGCTCATACGTACTTGTTTTCTTCTTTAAATATTTTTTCGTCCTCACTTGACTCCTACAATTCACTTTCAGAAATTAATTAGTCTTTTGAGCCCAGTGCCTCCTTCAGCTGCCTTGCATTGTGTGAGATCTGTTCCCCACACAGATAGCCAAGATCCCCTTCCCAGTGCAGTCAGGTTGCTCTCTGCTTCCTGCTCAGTGCTGCGGCATCCAGACAAGAGAAATCTGACCAAGACGCCCTAATGAGGAAGGGCCTCGACAGTGGAGGTGGTACCAGCCAATATCACTTGGTTTTGCTCATTCTTTCAGCAATTTTTTTCTGTTTAGCCCAAGATTGTACATTAAATCATATTTAATATTTATAGGGCTGAAAACCTAGAGCTCTAGGAATGGCCATTATCGTTAAGACGATAAGTAGTCATAAAGTCTACCTCTCGGTAGAGAATCTCTTTGTTCTTCTGTGTTGTTAGAGATTGGGAGAAAGAAGGAATGTTTACTTACCTTTTTTTTTTATAAGATACACAAAAGGTCTGTCTATTTCGTATAGTCTGAGTTTCACTGCCCAAAGTGAAGTACAGTATAAAAATAGTATCCCTTTCTTTGTCTCCCTCTTATTGTTTTTCTACACACACACCCCTGAACGAATAATGATATTCTTTCCCCACCAGAAGATCTGATTCCTTATTCAGTCATTATTCAATTCTTTTATTTTATTTAAACAAACAAATTTATTCAGTACCTTTTACAGGAAAAGGAAGAGGCACCTCATATAGACTACAGAGATATGATTTTCCTGATGTGAAAGATAAATATTTTGAAACGTTTTTTTTTTTTTTTTTTTTTTTTTGCGACTTGAAGACAACTTTCTTGGCTTCCCTTCTCCCTATTTCTTCAGAGCAAATCTATTACAAATGTGTGCCATTCAATTTTTGTTTTAAAGCATAGTGTTTTCATCTAATCTGGGTATTCTGGAGAAAATACACAGACAACTTTAAAAGACTACAACAACTACAGGAGGAATTTAAAGACCTATCTTATATTAAAAAGATTGACGTTCTGTTTAACATATTTTTTGAATATAAACAAAAACCAAAATCCCTTATGAACTCTCCTATGCCCACCGCTAGTCTGAGGCACTAACAAGGACATAGTATAGCATGTTATTGGATTTTCAGCAGCAGATGAATTAAAATTTCAACCACAAATGAATCAGAATATGGCAGTTGTATAAAACTAAATGATAGAAAATAATATCTTGAGTACTAAATTAGGTCAGAAACAAAAATAGCCTGTGTCTATATTTTGAAGATTACTGTGAAGTTACACTGAAGTTTAACCAAAAACAACTGGCCACTGTACAAAAGATACTATTATAAAGTACAAGCCAGGAAACAAAAGTAACAAAAGAGTGATGCTAGCCAAAAATACCAGAATTCCTTAGATGTTTTTATCCTTGAGGCCTTGTTCTTTGATGTGTACCTAAGTCATTTTGCCCCCTACAACTAAATCATTCTTTTGTTACAGACCAGAAAACCGACACTGGGAAAAAGTTATCAGGGACCCAAAATGAGGTGCAGTTTGAAAATGACTTTTTCCTATATTTCTCAAGAAAGAAATTATCTTAAGTTTTACATATAGAGCAAAAAGAAGAAAAAAAAGTTCTGCCAACCACCATCAAATTGATTTCTTTAAGAGACATTTAATGAGATTCATTAATTTAAAGAGATTAAAAACATTCCATATTAAAGGACATTTTGACAGAAAATAATAGGTTATAATAAAAGCTGGAAATCAGTAGTCTCTCTTCTTATCAAAGATGATGTAGAACTCTTAGCAAAGTCTTCATTCAAAGAGAAATTCAACATCTGATTCAATTAATATAAGTCTTGAAATAACACAGAAAATAAAGTTTGCAATATTTCAAAGTACTAAATGTGCTACTGACAAGAGCATGAAATGTTCAGAGTTTTCTTAAGAAGATTTCTAAAGCAAAAGAGAAAAAAATGGACAGTTTGGCCCACATGTACTTGATTTTGTGGTTTGTGTCTAGATGTCCCCCCAAAGCCTCATACAGCCATAGATTTTTTTCTCAAGGGTGGCTGCATCTGGAGTGTGTGATGCTGGGCTTAACGGTGTGTGATCAGCTCACTGATTGGTTTGCCACTGTGCTAAGCACAGTAGACTAAACACAGTATGAAAAGGATATGATTTTACAATTTAAAGAGACACAAAAAACAATGAAAACAACACAGAATTTGAAAACATGATGACAAAATGGACAACGTTTTCTGTGTTGCATATTGTTGTCTTCAAAGTGATAGTTCAGAATACAAAATATAGATATACAAAATTGATCAAACAATATAAGTGCTGACTGTTCTTTTCAATGAACTAACTGAAATTAGTAGTACAATTTTATCTTAGCATGTATGTGTGTGTTTGTGTGTGTGTGTATATATATATATATATATATTTCCACTTTTTTTCCTTTTTCCCATTCCAATTGTTCTTTCATTTTGGATAGTTTCTTTCTCTTTCACAATACCTATTTTACCTTTCAGATTTCATTTACTCTTTCAGTTTCTTAAATGAGGGAGACAATTTGGTATTGACACATGTGAGTTTGATTTATTTGATCTGTGATTATGATCTCTAGTTGTACCCACTTACCTATAAAATCCTCAAGTTTACTTTTTTTTATACCTAAGTAGTATTCCATTATATAAAAGTGCCACCTCTTTTTTATTAATTTCTTAGCTGACATGCATTTGAGCTGTTTCCACGATTTAGCTTTTACAGATTGTGAGGGTATAATCATGTGTGTATATCAGTGCTTTCAATTCTTCTGGGAAATTACTCAAAAGGAGAATAGCTGCGTCAATAGGACCTCTAATCCTACTTTTTGAGAAATCTCTACACGGAATTCAACGGCGCTTGCACCAGTCTACTATCTTGCTAGCAGAGTAGCTGTCCTGTTTTTTCTCACAGCCCTTCTAGCATTCATTACTGACTGACTTCTTGACTTAGTACCAGTCTTACTAGGGTGAGACGGGATCTCAGTGTTTCTGCATTTCTCCAAAGATCAATGATGCTGAACATTTTTCATATATTCACCTGCCATTTGTATTTCTTCATCAGAGAAGTGTTTAGTCATCTCAGATGTCCATTTTTGTACAGAATCTTTGAATTTTGTACGCCCGATTTTTTTTTTTTTGTTGTTTAATTCTTTATATGTTCTAGATAGAAGTCCTTTGTGGAACAGTTGGCTAATTTTTCCATACTTTGTGAGTTTTCTTTTCACTCTGTTGGTGATTTCTTCTTATGACATGAACCCTTTTTTAAAAATGTGTGATCCAAGGTGTTGAATCTTTGAAGTATTTCCCATGCAGTTAGGTTTGTGTTCATGAGCTCCCTACTTACCTCTGTGTCTTCAAGATTGCTACCTACTTTCTCATCTAGATTTGATGTTCCTGTTTTAATATTTAGATGTTTAATCCATTTTGACTTTAGCTTAGAGCATAGTGATTGGCATCGGGCTAGCTTTAGTCTTCAGTATGTGGAAAGCCAGTTCTGTCCAAATCACTTATTAAAGAGGCTCTCTTCCTTTCAGTGAGCATGTTTGGCTTGAAAAGTGCTACTCTTAAGGTTTCATTCTTGCACCTTCTGTTTTCTGCTGCCATGAACTGTGGCCCCTCTGCTCTGTGTCACTCTGCCTCTGAGTCTGTCAATTACGGGCTGAAGCGTTTATGTACTATGAGCAGAGGAAACCTTTGCTCTTTTAATTTTTGTGTCAGAAATGAATGAAAAGTTCCAAAGACACTTTTCAATGGAAGAAACTAACTGGGCTAGAAGGAAAGCTAACTTCTAATAAGTAGGAAAATAAATCTTGCAATTCCAAGTTAGTTATGAGGACGCAATTCATTTTTAAGTTAAGAAAATATTAATCTTGGAAAATATGTAACATTAGGGTACCTAACTTTTTGATTTTTTATTTTATTTATCTATTTATTTTAGCATTTAAAGCTAGATTTTTTTGAATCACTTCGCATTTTAACTTCTTTTTCATTTCTAGGAAGAATAAGGAGGTCAAGGTACTAAAGAGAGGTAGTTATAAAACAGAAATCAGAATAGATTAGGTTATATATTTATTGTTTTGTTACTTTTAATAAGAAATAACAATGCAACAGTTTGAAAATACATTAGTAGTACATTCCCAATAACTGATACAATACATGTTGTTGTTCTTGTAGTAGTTATTCAGAACACAGGATGAAAACATGATCATTTTTCTAATCATTATTGGCACAAAAAATTCTTCCCATTGAGCTAACAAAAAGTAGTTGTATATATAGTCCAATATTCCATAATCACAATGAATTACTGGCAGAACTGGCAAAGTCAGAAGCTGCTGAATTTAAGACATTTACAGCTTAGCATACTAATCTACTTTTACTTTTTATGCCTCATGGTTAAACTTTTCTGCTGCATGGTAAAGACCAAGTTAAAGCAAGACCTGTATAACAGACACATGTAACTTTTGTATCTCCCAAGATTAGTCAAATCCCCTCAAGATTTACTTTGAAACCATGTACAGTGCTTTGTAGAATTGTCAGTATCTGAGATGAATGCACACTTCTCAGAGAAAGAAATTGAACAAGCCTATAAATACATGAAGAAATGATCCACAAATGCTAGCCATTAGTGAAGTACAAATTAAAACAACACTTAGAAACCTTCTCACCCCAGATAGAATGGTTATCATAAAAAAAAAAAAACAAATGTTGGAGAGGCCGTGGGGAAAAAGGAACACGTCTCCACTTCTCCTCTGCTGGTGAGAATGCAGACTAGTGCAAACATTTGGGAAAGCAGTGTGGAGACACCTTGGAAAACCTAAATATAAAAAATGTTATTAATTTTAATAGGAAACAAATAACAATGAGACACTTTCAAAACAGGTTAGTAGGACAGCCACAATAGTTAATACATTGCATATTGTTGTCTTCATAGTAGCTGTTCAGAGTACAAGACACAGACACAATATCTTTTCTAAACATTATTGGTACAAATATTTCTTCTCATTGAACTAAGAGATAGTAGCTGTATATATGGCCCAATAGCCCATTATAGAGGTGGGTTATCAGCACACTTGGAAATGTTGGAAGCTGTTGACTTGAGCTTCTTACAGATCAGCATATTAATATGGCTTTGCTTTTCATATCTCATGGTTAGACTTTTCTACTGGATGGTTAAGATACAGTTAAAGCAAGGCATACATAACAGAAAGTATAACTTTTGTATCTGACACAGTCAGGCAAAATCCCTTAGGATTTGCCCTGAAACCATGTACAGCATTTTGTAAAACTTTTGTCAGTTTTAGCCATCTGAATGGGTCACAGCCATTGCTTGACCCATTTGATCTCCATGAAAGCCTAAGAGAATGTTGTCTCTCTAGGTGACTCTGTTTAGGCAACTTATATATCATTGTTACCTTTCCTTTCTAGCCCCATACTCTCCTTGAACAGAAAGTTTGGGACACTGTTGAGTTATCAGTATGTTATTTTACAGATTCTCTTATGTCCTGAGTCCTCACTGACCTTGAGGGGCCAGGGCTAAAACACAGGTTATCTTTGTAGCCTTTCTTTTCTCTAATGCTTTGGTCTGAAATCTTTAGTTGTTAATCCTCCAGAAGAGAAGCTTAGTGATTATTACCCTATAACATAGGCACTTGAACTTAGCATCACTATCTTTCCAAATACCAAACACCTTAGACATGAAACTGATACTTTCCATCAATTACTGATATTCTAATAAATCCCTGTAGTATGTGATATAAAAGAATAACACATTTTATACAGAAATTTAGAAATCTAACCATGTATAACATTGTAGCAAGTCAATCCTATGACATTTTTTCTTGTCTCTTATTCTCCTTTATTACCTTTTTTTTTCTTAAAGAAAACGTTTACTTCAGCCGGGCGTGGTGGCTCACGCCTGTAATCCCAGCACTCGGGAGGCTGAGGCAGGAGGATTCGAGAGCGAGTTCGAGACCAGCCTGGGCTACGAAAGTGAGCTCAAGGCCAGCCTCAACTGCATAGCGAGACCCTGTCTCAAAAAAGACAAAAAAAAAAAAGACAAAAAAAAAAAGAAAACATTTACTTCAGAGAAAGTACAGAAATAATTGATATGATATTAGAAGCAGTACTCATTTAGACAATGAGAATGATAGGTTTTCTAAGTACAGTTTTAGTATTACACATTGCTATCCTCAGTGCAATTGCTTAGTTCACATATATCAGCATACATAGTTACTTAGGGTAAGAATTCTACCAATTAATTGCTAGTTTCAAAAACCTGTTGGAGAGTATTAGGACCATTGTCTTAACCATCTTCTGTGTGTAAATGCATGGTTTGCTCCTGCTATGTTTCTTAACTTTTCTGCTTGCTGTCTCTTCACTGTTTAATCCTTAAGTTCTCACTTTCTGCTTAACTGTGTTATGCCTTTCCATTTTTATTTCTTTTTTTGAGTTCTTACACTAGGGAGACTATATAATATTTACACATGTAGGTCTGGTTTACTACACTTATTAGTATATCTCCAACCTTGGTTGTTTCCAAGATTTTGCTATCACAAATGGTGCTGCTATAAACATAGGTGCACAAATATCATTATGGTATGATGTTTTCAGTTCCTTTAGGAAAATTTCCAGTAGGGGGTTAACTGGATTGAATGAGATTTCCAGTTCTAGTTCTTTAAGGAGTCTCCACACTGATTTCCATAATGGTTGCACCAGTTTGCATTCCCACCAGCAGTGAAGAAGGGTTCCTTATTCCCCACAGCCTTTCCAACATTTGTTGTTGGTTGATTTCTTTATGATAGCCATCCTTTCTGGGGTGAGATGGTATCTAAATGTTGTTTTAATTTGCATTTCATGGATGGCTAGGGATGTGGAGCATTTCTTCATGTATTTACTAGCTTTTACTATGTCTTCCTCTGGCAAGTGTGTACCCATCTTGGATGCTCATTTAGGGTACCTAACTGAAATGAAATCATCTGTTTAGAACAATAATATCTCTCAGGTATAGCAGATGGTAAAAAGATATGTACTAAATATACCAGAAGGTCTACAGATATAGGACAGACATTTTTTGGCTTAAATATAAATAGGAAAAACTGAAATATAAAATGATCTAGATGTATACTCAATCTAAAGCCAATGCAGCAATGCATACATCAGGAGAAGAATAATTTGTATACATGTCTTAGTACTAAGTTTATTCAGATATAATGATGTGTATAAATTCTCTTTGAGCTCTACAATTGCAAAAGGTGCTCAGAGTGCTGTCATTTACTTTCAGATATTTTTTAGCCAGGTGAGCTGCAGAATACATTTTTTGGAGATCATCTGTGTTTGTATGTCCATACAAACATACAAACATACAAACAGAGAGTTAAGATGTGTGGCCACAAAGACTCTGAGTTAATAACTAACCATAGATGTGAAAAAAAAAAAAAGACTCTGAGTTAATAACTAACCATAGATGTGAAAAAAAAAAAAGGCACTGTATTCATCAAAATATTCTGGAAAGATGGAAGAAGAAATGCTGAAGTTTGTGTGTGTGGTGGAATGCTCTTGAAAAGACAAGGAAGGAAGGAAATTAAGTTTAAAAAAATCCTTGGCTGTGAGTAGAATGGAAGCAGCTTTAGAGCAGGCATCTGCTCTGCAAATTCTAGATTTGGTGAAGAGGAAAATCCAAAGCAAAGACTGTCCATTAAGTGAGTTTAAACAAGTGCTATGCTACAGTTGAATCTGTCATTGGCTTGGCCAGCTGCCTGCAAGTTTGATCTTCATAAGAAAAAAGAAGCGAGCCTGGATGTATCAGCAACTGTAGACAGTGGGATGCTAGCGCTCCTTGCTCCTGAGTGGGAAAGTCTCTCAAATGAGGTCAAGCAGCACACCTCGTTGGAGGACACAGATAACTTCATTTCCCTCTACAACCACGGTATTTTTCACTGTCTTTGGTTAAATTGTTCATTATTCATTATATATATATATATATATATATATATTAGATATGATGTAGAGTAAAATATAATATATAATAAAATATATATCAAAATTATATATGCCTACATTTATTTTATAATAATTTATTGTACACACCGTAACATTGTCATAAAATATGGCCTGGTTCATATTAAGAACTGCTTTAAGTCTAAGGTCTCTGTTTGGCTTACATTTATATTTCATTTTTAATCTTTTAGAAATGTATGGATCTTATCTTTCAGAAACATTTATTGAAATAATATTTTCAAAGACTTTGAATAAAATTTTGACTTTCTATTGGTGTTTTCTGTAAGTGTATAATTTGACTGTGTCAAGAATTCTGATTTGGAATTTTTTTTTCTGATGTGAATTTTTCTCATTCTTATTCTTCATAATGTTCAGAATTCACCCATTTCTGAACTTAATCACTTTGGAAAATGGTGAGATAATTGTACACTTACATATATGGTTGGAAAAAATTGTTCAAAAACCTTAGTGTATATGCTCCTATGTTTTGTCCAGTGACATTGCCTTTCAAAGCTACTGTGTAGTATTACAGTCAGTACAGAAGCCATGACATCACACTCAAGAGATAAAACTTTTCTATAACAAAAAGGATTTTATCTTGTTCTATTACAATCATAGCTACTCATATCCTACAAATACTGATTTTAAATAATGTCAGCCATTAGCTTGCTCTCCATTTTTATAATTTTATAATATCAAGGGTATTTTGTAAATAAAATCGTATAAAATGTTCATTGTAGCAGCTTTTTATTTTGACTCAGCATAATTTTAAAAAAAATCCATCAAAGCTATTGGATTTATCCCCCTCTTCTTCGTGTGATTTTCACAGAGACATTTCTACCATATAGATAGATAGATAGATAGATAGATAGATAGATAGATAGAGAGTATTGCTAAGTAACAAAGCGGGATAGACTGACAGGCATGCATTACCATACTCAGCTTAGTTCTTTTTGAGTGTGTAAGTAGGATTCCATAGCGTGAATATCCCATTACTTAATATTTCATCTCTTGAAGGCCATCTGGGTTGTTCTAATTATTCCTGCTTGAAAATTATGCTGTATGAACCCATTTAAAGGTTCCTATACAAAAGATGTGCTCTAATTTTTCCAGAAATATACCTAAAAGTGAAAGTGCTAATGATGTTTGCTTATCTAGTTGTACAAAAGCTGCCAAACACTAGACATGGTACAGTGTACTTGTAACATTTTGCAACTTACAATTATGTAAATTTAACTACTTAATTAAATCCCTATATTTTTTGGTCATTCTGATAGTGTAGCATGGAATCTTGCTGTGGTTTTAATCTGCATTTCACTGATGGTGAGTGAGGTTGAGCAGCTTTTGTGTGCTTCTCAGTTGTGCACCTTCATTGGTGCAAAGACTGTCTGCATGTTGTCCTCATAATCTAATTTGACTGCACACACGTGGATTTTACATTTATTTTAAATTTTTAATATGTATTCTAGATAAAAAAATCTTTCTTTGCCTATGTGCTTTATAAATAACCTCTTCCAGTTTGTTTCTTGTCTGTTGAGCCACTTTGTGCAGTTTTTCAAAACGTTCATTTGAAATATTGATTGACAGTTTATCCTTCTTTCCATAGAATGTTCCCTCAGCATCAAGCCTGAGACGCTTTTCTTGGTCTGAGAAACTTCACTTTTTTCCCCCAGTTTTTTAGTTTCTAAGAGTTGCACTTGCATTTTTAATATCTTTGCTAAGGGCTAGCACTGTAGTGGGTATTATATGATATACAACATATCATATAATATATGATATCACATATTATATGATGTATGATATCCATAGGGGCCTGTAGGAGTGCAACGTTGTCTACTGAAAAAAATTATGATGCAGTTTTTCTGTTGCTGAAGTGTGTGTTCTTGTTCCCTTTTTTTCTTGCAAGTTAAAAAGTCCACCCAAACAAGTATACACATTTCAGTAGTTGATCATACTAATAAATATCTGGAAACTAATGGTTGTTCTTCTAGCATCTCTTGTAATTGCAGAAGTTGAAGATAACTTACATTAATTTCTTTTACTTTTCCTGATATATGCATTATTTTTGAAACTTAGAGAATAAAACTATTTAGTTTCATTCATCTTTTAATTATTTGGTACAGGGACTTGTTACTCAGCTTGGACTTACAGTGACTGTTCCGTCTCAGCCTCCCCAGCTCTGTGGCAATGACAGATGTGCACCACCATGTCCGGTTGTGGTAGCTGGCACAACACATCTGAAGTTCTGGGGCCAGTGTGGCATGCAGTATCAGGAACCAAACCTGGGTCCTTGTACTTGCCAGGCAGGTGCTTAGATAGCCCAGCAATATTCACCACCCATACAATGAATATTTAAACTGCAATTACTACAGTAAAGCTCACTCACTATTAATCGCTTAAAAAAAGCTTCCTCTCAGTTTAAACACACTCATACTATAGTTCTCCTCCTTTTTTTTTTTTTTTTTTTTTTTTTTTTTTTTTTTTTTTTTTTTTTTTTTTTTTTTTTTTTTTTTTTTTTTTTTTTTTTTTTTTTTTTTTAACTGGGCATTGAACTCAAAGACCTTGCAACTGCCTAGCAGGCTCTTACACTACTGAGCCATATTCCAAAACCTTTCTTGTCGTTTTGGAAACAATTCCAGTAGTCTTCTTTTATGGATGTCTTCCGGGATGTGATAAAAGATATGCTGAATGTGCTCCCAACTGCCATCCAATAGGAACACATGATTATGAAAACATGGAGTGTGTGTGTGTGTGTGTGTGTGTGTGTGCGTGTGTGTGTTTACATTAGTTTTTAGATCTGGCCCTGCAGTTTCTCGCATTTCCACAAAACCAAAGACATAATGAAAGATAAATGTTTCGGACTGATTCAGGACATTGAATCATCCAGGACAGCAATTAGAGACAAGAAAAACTTACTAATCTAGTGAGAAAATGGCAAATGCTGAAGGTGTGCTCAAATTTAGATAAAAAATTTTCAAGGAGTATTAGTAGCAATGGGGTTTATTGCAATTGATTTTAAAACTGAACATTTAGTATATTCCTTAATCAAATGTATATTTGTGCCATTTTGTTTTCTACAAATACTAAAGTTTTGAACTTATTCTATATAACATGAAATATTGGAAACCTGTAGAAATTTAAAACAAGCTTTAATTCCACCAACTAAAAGTGCTCATTGCATGACAAACACACTCACACACATACACACACATATAACGTGCATACAGCTTTACTTATCGTAGTATACATTGTGTATGTAGAAAATACATATATATGTATCATTTAAAATTTTACCTTTATCATTTTACCTCCTTTTTTGTTTCCTAAAATCACATCCTAACATATTTATATATTTCTTTGTTGCTATATGGATAATAAATTTTATGTTCCACATTCATCTTTTTACGTTACTAGGTTATTAATATTTCTCTATAGTTACCTTTCTTCAAAATGTTCAAATGCCTTCCACATACATATATAGAACTTCTAGGTAAGAGATTTGAACAATAGCTACTTCCTTGATTCAGAGACATTATTCCCACTAGATTTGTAAGATTTTCTTCTTCTTCTTCTTCTTCTTCTTCTTCTTCTTCTTCTTCTTCTTCTTCTTCTTCTTCTTCTTCTTCTTCTTCTTCTTCTTTTTTTTGGTGACGAGAGATGGCCATTACTATGACAATATGTTTATCAGTTTATCATTCCTCTGAAATCGCTAAGGATGGATGCTGCACATTTTTACACCTGTGTAGACAAATAGCAGCGATATTATAATCTTTGTGAATATCTTCAAAATCATGAAGTTACCTCTAGAAATAAGTAAATTAGTGATAATTTAAATATGTTAGAATATTTGAGAAGAGGTTGTCTTCAAAGTTTCCAAGAAGCAGATGTCATCCAACAACTACTTGCTCTAATAAAATTTCAAGAGATTGAGGACATTACAAGGACATGAGGTTCGCTTTGTGTAGCTGCATAGAAAGCACGAACATGAAGCAAATAACATAAAATTAGTTAATCATAGTTACCATTAAAAAATGGCAACTACTTTTCAGTCAACATCTTTTCCAAGACAGATAACAAGAAAAGAACAAATGATTTGGACTAGCTAGTTGAGTGAAGCAGAAGATTTCTGTGACTACTGGTGCCCAGACTTTAAATGGTATCAGAGATGAGGAAGAGTGGCAGAATGGTGAGTGACAACTCAACCCGGTTCAACGTTCTGAATCCAGACTCCAGAAAACAACTTGGAGAAGGTAAAAAGAAATTGTTTCCCCAAACTGGGAGAGAAATGTCATGAAGATTAAGAGGTGGAAAGGTTAAAGAAATAAAACACAGCACAGAGATGGGAGGAGACTGTGCTTTTGCCACAGCTTGAGACTCACATGTTGAGGGGAGGTAGAGAGGATGCTGAGCCTATGCAGACAAGGTAAGTGCTGGGACCTCAGGGCACCAAGTAGAAATGCAACAGCAGAATGGCCTGGAAGGGCACTTGCCACAACCTGCTGGGGGAGCATGGGTCTCTGTTCCCAGTGAGTCCTTCCACAGGCAATCACTGATAAATGCCCCCAGTACATATGCTGGCCTCGTCCCTGAGTTCAGTGTTCAGTCTGACACCATCTAAGGGAAGCATTGTTTTAACCTGAAACCAGAGTAGCAGCACAGCTCTACTCCAGGGTGCCAAGTGTTAGAAGTGGCCTGATGAGAGACAGAGCAGACAGAGAAAGAACATGTGCTGCAGTCTAACATCCATCAGGATAAAAGCCCTAAAGAATGAAATTACATCGTTCTTTATTTTAACATGGTAAAATTGTCTGTGACAAAGTAACAACCAACATATTAAATGTAGAGAATTGGAAAGATTTCCCTGTAAAATCGGAATAAGACGAAGGTGTCCACTGTCAAAACTCCTGTTAAAAATAATTCTTGAAATATTCATCAGAGCAATCACACAAGAGAAAGAAAAAGTGCTAAGGACAGCAAGCAAGTAATACCAACTATTTGCGGATGACATCATCCTCTATGTTGAAGATCCCAAAACCTCCAACCAAAAGACTGCTCGAATTATTAACCGAATTCAATATTTTGGAAAGATACAAAGACAACATTCAAAATGCATCTACCATTCTATATACCAATAATACATTCACTGAAAGAAAAATTAGTGTTCCTAACTTTCACAACAGAATAAACAAACATTAAATATCTAAGAATCAATGGAGACAAGAGAATGAAAGACTTCTAAATTAAAAGTGACACTACTCTGAAAAATTAGATCAAAGAGAACAGAAAATGGAAAGATAAATCCTTTTTTGGATAGACAAAAATCAATGTTGTTACAATGGATATACAACCAAAACTTTTACATAGATTTGACACAGTCTCAATCTAAATTCCGATAGCATCCCTTTCAGAGCTAGTGAAGGCAGTTCTGTAATTCATAAGAACCCAATAGACTACAACAGTGGAAGCAATTCATGGAAACAAAGGTAAGGCAGGAAGCACTACAATCTTGGACTTTTTGTCAAGCTACAGAGTTATAGTGATTAAAGAAAAATTGTGTATCAGTGGAACAGAATAGAGGTTGTAGAAAAACTACAAGTACCACAGCTACCTTATCTTTGACAAAGGCAGTTTTGTGCAGTTGCAGTATTATAGCCAATATGGTTTTTCTGAGGAGTGATTACTACTAATTGAAATCTTTGACAAAGGGGTCAAATACTTGCACTGGAGAGAGGTTAGCCTCTAAAAAAAATGGTGGTGCAAAAATTGACTATGTACTTACAGAACATTAAAACTAGACCCAAATTTATCATCACGCACTAAGCTAAAATCAAAATAAATAAAACCTGTAAATATCAAAACAGAAACAGTTGATCTATTACATGACAAAATAACTAAAAGTCTTGAAGACAGAGACGTAGGCAAGGATTTTCAAACAGAATCCTGGCTGCACAAGGAATACTATCAGGAAGGAATGAATAGGATCACAAATTAAAATCCTACCCATAAAGGAAACCTCCTACAGAGGGAAGAACATATTATCAGTAGAGCAAAGGTTTTTGTCAGATACTATTCAGACAAAGAACAAATATGTAGCATATATAAAGAAATAAGAGTTCAGACACTCCAAAGTTAAAGCCACAATCTAAAAATAGACATGTGACATAAACAAACAATTTTTTCAGGTGAAGAAATATAAATAACCAATAAACACACACACACACAAAAATTTAGGATGGCTGGGAATTAAATAGAAGAAAATTAAGGCCAGGGAGATAGCTCAGCGGTACAAGTGCCTGCCTGCCAACCACAGTCAAGTGTTTGATTCCTAGTACCACAAATATACATTTAAGAAAGAAAGAAAGAAAGAAGATAATTAAAACAGCATTGCAGAAATTCCACTTCATTCCAGAAAAGTGTCTACATTCAATAAATTAAGTAATAAAAAATCTTGGAGAGGTTGTGTGAGAAACAGGAACCCTTCTTCACTTTAGGTAGGATTGTGAGTTGGCCCAAACACTGCAAGAATCAAAATGGAGATTTCTTAAAGAAGTAAAACTATTGAGAATTTGACAGATCTTGTCAGATACAAAAGTTATATTTTTGTTTTCTAGGTCTTGTTTTACCTTGGTTTTAGCCATCCAGTAGAAATGGCTAACCATGAGTTATAAAAAAGTAAAGCCAGGTTAATATGCTGAGCTGTAAAAGGCTCAGGTAGACAGCTTCTGACATGGCCAGTTCTGCTTATTATGGACAATTATACTATGCATACAACTACTTTCTCTTCATTCAATGAAAAGAAAAGTTTGTACTAATAGTTATTACATAAGATATCAACTCTGCATCTTTTATTCTCAACAAATACTACAAAGACAACAATATGCAATGTATTAATTATTGGAATACTAACTTGTGAAACTGTCTCCTTGCTAATTATTTGTCATTAAACTTATTAATAAAAAAAAAAAAAAAGCTAAAGCTGGGAGTGGTGGCACATGCCTGTAATGTCAGCACTTGGGAGGCTGAGGCAGGAGGATCAGTGTGAGTTTGAGACCAGCCTGGGCTACAAAATTGAGCTCAAGGCCAGACTGAACTGCATAGTGAGACTCTCTCTTAGAAAGACAAAAAAAAAAAAAAAATCAAATCTCTAAAAGTAGAAATTCTATTTGATCCAGGTATTCTCCTTCTAGGTCTCCTCCCCAGTCTACCAGACTTACAGGCTCTCACTATGCAGATCAGACTCAGATCTGCCTGTTTTCAGCCTCCTAAGTGCTGAGATTACAGGTGTGCCCCACCCTGCCCAGTCTCAATCATTATCTCAGTGTGTCCTGTGGTGCGGCCAGCACAGCATGGCAGAATGGAACCAGACCACTGTGCATCTGCCTACACAGGTGCTTTAATTTGCTGTGCTATCGAGTGGGTCCTTCCCAAAAGTTAAAGACACCACATCACAGTGATACAGGAATACCCTTGCATTCAGAATGTCTAAAGCTGGAAGCAGCCTGAATGTCCATCAATAGATGAACGGAAAAAGAAAATGCAATGTTTCCACACTATAGAATGATATTATGCCATGAGGAAAATACAGATCATTTTCAAATAAATGTGTGCAGTTTGAGACTATAATGTTAATTCAATTAAATTAGACACATAGGCTTGAATATTGCAAGTTATCTGTTATATATGGACTGCAGTACATACATAAACTGCAAATTGAAAGACAGAAAGGAGAAATAGGTGGAATTTTGCCATATGGAAAGAAATCAAGAAATGGAACAAGAAGGAGAGGAAAAAGAAATCAAAAGAGGTGGATTGTGAAGTACCTTCCGTAGCAGAATGTTGGCGCACGTTCAGGATATTTGAAACCTTAGAAAATAAAAAACACATTCCTCTCTTTAGGTCTTTAAACTTTGACACATCATTTTGTGATCAGAGAAACAACTTTCTACTTAGGAGCTACCTGTGTTTGGGCAAATTCACGAGCTTCTAATAACTTCAGCTTTCTTGTAGTCTCTGTTAATATACTAATGACTATCTGATTGGGTTACAGCCAAGTGTAACTGAGCATATTCATGCAAAGCATCTCAAAAAGTACTGAGGGGCTTGGGTGAGTGACTCAGTTGGTGAATGATACCTATTTAGAGTATAAATCCCTGATGCCCATTCCTAGGGAAGTATGTGGCTGCATTTGTTTCCTATTTTGTCTTGATGTGTAGCCCATAGTGGGAGTGTTTGTCTCTTCCAAGTTGCAAAGTCACCTCGGCTTTTGTATTTTCTCCTTGAGGGCCTGACTCTGTCTTGCTATATTCCTAATTTAGCTCCCTACAACATTAGCTCTTCAGGACTAGCCTCTCACAATATTGAGATGATGTTTCAAGAATCAGTTATGGGGGCCGGTGAGATAGCTCAGTGGTGTAAAGTGTCTGCTTAGGTAAACTTAGAGAACTTCAGGGACCGTGGCTTGATCCCTGGCATCACATGCTACACCAGCCTCACTCTCAGGGCAGGTTGAGCTGGTCATAATATAAATAAATAAATAAAAGTTTAAAAAAAATAGTACTTAATATCTAATAAGGATCCAGTCTATGGAGGACATATAATAGCTACAGCTAGGGCTGGGGAGTTAGATCAGAGGCCTAAGTGCCTACCTGGCAAGCTCAAGGACCTGGATTAGATGCCCTTGTGATGTATTAGAACTGTGCTAAGCCAGCCACCAAGTGTGGTTGTGGTGGCACATGCCTATAATCCCAGCACTGAGAAGGCTGAGACAGGAAGACCACCACAAGCTCAAGCTTCATAGTGAGACCCTGTACCAAATAAATAAATAAATAAATAAATAAATAGGATTAAAAAATAATAGCTACAGCGGAGGAGCATTTGTTTTACCTGCCAAATATACTCCTTTGTAGGTCATGACTTTGAATTAGATGCCTCTTCAGTGTATACACAGCCCTCTGGGATGAATGCTGCCTTACACCGACTTAGTTAGTATTTCATTTGATCTCTAAGTATTTTGATTCAACCACATTCCTTAACACAGTTTATTCCTGTAGCTTCTTCTTCACTGAAAAATATGATGAATAGCAAGCAACCATCTGTAATGTTCCAACAACTCCCTTATCACACGAAGCTTCAAGCTTTAAAAAGTATTATCTCTGCTAAAGATGTGGCAACCAAACAATACTGAATAATTCATTGAAAGCCACATAGTTTGTAAATAATGAAGTAATATGTTGAATACAATCATTTAACTCGAATTCATATTTCTTCATACTAGATAAAACTATTCTTCCTTGTAATCCTATGAAGCTTATTTCTAAGAAACTCACAACTTTTTATTTAAAATAGTCTCCTGTGAGTTATAATTAAATAGAGAAAGTCCAAGTTGCTGCTACTTCGCCTGACTTACATTTATGGAACTTCTTAAGCAGAAGTTGAGTGTCTGGCTCCTACTTTGTGGCTTTAAAAGATCAGAAACTCTTCTCTACAAAATAATAAAGAAACATGTTCAGAACAAATGAGCCTGGGCAAGCCAAATAGCTCAGCGGATGAAAGCACCCGCAAACAGGGGCAGCGGCTGGGTGTTCTATCCGAGGGCCTGCATATTGGACATGACCCAGGGAGTGCTCAGAAAGCAATTGAGACTGGGTGTGGTGGCCCATGCCTGTAATCCCAGCTCTTTGGAGGCTATAAACAGGAGGATAACTATGAGTCCAATCTAGCAGTGAGACCCTGGACACCCTCTAGACCCTTCCTAAAAATACATAAATAAATAAATAAATAAATAAATAAATAAATAAATAAAGGAAAAAGAACAAAGGAGCCACTGAGTACACCTTAGCAGATATCTTTTTAGGAGGAAGAGGCCTTCCATCCAGGAAGGGGACCTAGCTTGTCAGCTGGGCTAGATCACCTGCAGTTCATATTATCAAAGCTTCCTGTCCCCCTGTTAGTCCTTTTTCATTGCTATTGTTATTATCATTAACAAAACACTCTTCACATCTACCTTTTAACCAAAGCTGTGAAGAATAAGCTTTTTTTTTTTTTTTTTTTTAATCTTTTTGTCTTTTTGAGACAGGGTCTCCCTATGCAGTTGAGGCTGGCCTTGAGCTCACTTTTGTAGCCCAGGCTGGTCTCGAACTCGCACCAATCCTCCTTCCTCAGCCTCCCGAGTGCTAGGATTACAGGCGTGAGCCACCACGCCCGGCAAGAATAAGCTTTTAAAAGTGTTTGAGAGGGATATTATTGTTACTGTAAGGAAATCTATGGAAAGTTCACGCTACTTTTGATAATTAAATAATATGAATAATACTGTGCAAACAATCTTGAGAAAGCACATACAAACTTCAAAAACTTTTCAACAGCATGATGAGAGAAATAAATGCACGGAATGGTGACTTGCTGTTTTTCTGTCTATTGACAGTGTAGTGAAGACTAACAAATTGAAGCATGATAGAGTCATAACTAAGTGGTAGTTCTGAACGATGGAGCCTTATGTCAAGGAAAATAAAAATGCTAACAACAAACACACACATTTTTATGTGGCACAAATAAAAATTATATTCAAAGCAGCCCACCATCCATAGCATGCATACACTCTCCGCTTTACCTACTGTTAGCTGTAAGCATGGAGCTTTTGGTTGAATATTAGATAAATTTTTATGCATAAATGTAAGCAGTTAACCAGCATTTTCTCGCAATCATCTTGCAGGCATTTTCCCACACCCCAGAGGAAAATCCTCAGCCTTTCTTTAGCAGGGTCCTAGCTAAGCTGAACTGAGCCTTTGCGACATTTCAGAGACACAGGGACAGGATGCCGTGACCTGAAACAGAGAGTAGGTAGGGAATATAAAAGCTGGAGAACTCCAGGCTCTGTCTTTAGAACTCCTGGTTATTTGTTAATGGAGTGGGGTGCATTATTCATCTATAATAAGATCACCAACTCAGAAGAATTTACTCTATCAGGAGAACATAGTGGGAAGATCTCTATGGTCTATCACCATGCACGAAAATAAAGTCGAAATGGATTAAAGATCTAAATATTAAAAGTGAAACATTAAATCTCCTGGAAGAGAAAGTGGGAGGAAATCTTGAAGACATCGGAGTAGGCAAAGAGTTCATGGACGGAAATCTATGGTAAATAGTACTGACTTAGAGCTTACAAAAGATTGGGGGAAGATTTTTAAATCACTCCATATACACATATCTCCAATCTGCCACATTGATAAATAAAATTGTAGTGTTTCAACCACCACTTACCTTGGGTGTTTGCAAAGCTGAGTTTAGTATTTGTGTATCTTTTACTGCATTCTACAGGATAGAAAGTTTTAATAATCTTTGCTTTCCTTACAGCTCTCAAAGCTGAACACATCATTAGTTACCCATACATACTCAATGCATGAGAGTTATATCTTACATCTGGCCACACACTTCATCCCAAGGACATGTGCCATGTGCTAAGCTTGTAACCTAGACCAGTCACATGAAATTCACAACAGTAGTGGCATCTATCAGCTGTAGTACAGGTCAGTGAAGTCGGCTTAGGCAACAATGAGTCATAACAGCAAGTTCCACCTGGGTATAGTGGTACACGCCTGTAAACCCTGCACTCCTGCAGGCTGACGAAGAAGAATTGCAGTGGTTTTAAGGCCACCTACACAACATAGTAAGCTCAAGGCCAGCCTGAAACACATAGTGAGATCTCATCTAAGAAAGATCGAAACTATATATATATATATATATATATATATATATATATATTAAAAAAAGTGGTAAGAGCCCAAAACAGGGCACATGAAACTCACGAAGCAGACCATAAGATATCTTCATGCAGGCTTCTGCTTTTTCAAGACCAAAACTTTGTAGAGCAGTGGTTCTCAACCCTTCTAGTGCCATGACCCCACAATACAGTTCCTCATGTTGTGCTGACCCCCAAACCAAAAAATAATTTTGGTGGCTACTTCAAAACTGTAATTTTGCTACAGTTATGATTTTCAACGGCTTTAGGCAACACCTGTGTTTTGGTCGTTTGACACCCGCTGGGGTCGAGACCCACAGGTTGAGAGCCACTCACTGTTAAGAGAGTCAAAAAGTCTATCTGATCTAGGGAACTCACAGATCCAAACAGTAGGTGCTGACTGGACAGGATCAGGTTTTCAGTGGCAAATATTTGGGAGGGAAAATGATTTGCAGGACAGGCAGGAAGGAATCACTTTTACCTGGAAGGGTGAAAGGATGTGAAAGTCAGCTTCTGTCACCATAATAGGACAGCTAAGATTATCTTTTAAAGGTAAAATATGGATTTTGGCTCATCATTTTAAAGGTCCTATTCTAAGTTAAGGCAGGCACAGGCTTCTGGTATGGGTAGCAGAAAGCAATGACAAGGAGGATGGGGAGGAGCAAACTGGCTCACTTCATGGCCAGGAACCAAACACAGAGTGAAGAAGAGAACAGGAGACAAAGTTATACTGTGAGGGGAGCTGCTTCCTGGTACAATGATGTCATACTACTGAGCACCAGCTAAAGGACCACAGGGGCCTACATAGGATATCTGATGTCCAAACTGTAGCAAAGATCTCATTATACACAAAGAAGGGGTGCTGCTTAGGGCACAGAGGCTGGAATGGTGTCCAAAGAGGCCCATGAGATGTGATGAAGGATAGCACTAGGGCTAGAAATGTATAGGGAGTCAGGGGCTTTCTTTTGCATCCTGGGCACAGGTGGAGAGGGACTGTTCTGAGGATTGAGACAGTATTGATAAGGCTTCAGGGATGTTTCAAGCAAGAGGTCATTCAAAGTATCTACTGTGTGTCTCCCCACAACTCTCCTTTCCTGAGTATACTAACGCTCCTCTGTTAAAGTCATTCCTCTGTGTTTATTTAACGTTTACTACTAAAGGCATCTTTTTTGATATGAAATATTTTCCTCTGGAGAGATGAGGAAAAATCTTAGAACATGCACAGTGTAAGACAACTAAAATAAAGAGTATTTTGTAAATACAGTGCATTATAACATTTTCTGGTCCCTGATTTTGTCACACTCACTATGAGTATAATAGCATAATTGTCTCACTTTGTCTTTCTTGTGCAAATTTCTGTCATCAAAAGCTAATAATCTTATTGAGAAGAGCATTTATCTTTCATTTTTTTAAACTGAAAAGGTAAAGAATCTGTCATCTGTTCAAAGGGAAAGAACAACTGGGATGAGGAAAAGAAAGAAAAGGAAGGAAGGAAGGAAGGAAGGAAGGAAGGAAGGAAGAAACGGAAGAAGCAATGAAGGAAGGAAGGAAGGAAGGAAAAAGGAAAACATACAAATATATACAAGATAGCTTTCATAATTGCATTGCTGATTTCTGCTGGTCTACTGAAAGGAGTAGTTAATGTTTTTTTTTGTTTGTTTTTAATTTCTTATAACTTATTTAATACAATTTTACATGCTTATACTTGATAATCTAAACAAATAATATGTAGACACTATGCAATATAACAACCATTGTTGAATTTCTATTATTCTATTTAGTGAAATTGTATAGTTCTAATTTTCTTTTATTAATTTTATTCTCTTTAAGAATAGAAATATAAATAAACTCAAATCAATCAGGAAGTTATTCATACTAGTAAATAGGTGGCAATAGTTACTGTTTCGAATATAAATCATAGATAATGGATGGAAAAGAATTAATAAAGCATCAAGGGTAAACCTGAAGAATTAGGTCTAAGTCAAGACTTCGATATGTTATTGTGTTCAAATTACTGATCCTATACATTTATATATGTCACTGTTTTCATAAAATAATGTATCAATGAAACAACTTGTGAATTTCTGATGAGTTAATCTGCATAAAGCATTTGGATTCATTGTGGACAACTTGTGTATACAGTTAGCATTTGGCTGGACAAATTATTGGCTTGCTTCACGGCAATAGTTCTTCATATCCATTGTCATGGCAATGAGACAGAGGAGGTGTGTCACCTCTTCTCTTCTTACTATAACAGTCAGTAAGGGCCCATGGTGCCCCTCCCTTTTACTTCCCTTTAATCTGAAATGACTTGCCCAGTGTGCTCTTGCTACCCCAAAGGTATCTGCACAAATTGAGAGTTATCTTGACAAGCAGTGTGGTTTAGCTATCAGTCCCAGTACCCTTTTCTGCTCCTAGGCTCTACCTCTCTAAAGAGGCAAAAGGGATAGAACCCTTAATGTCATAGACATCAGGGAGGGATTGAAGCCCATTATTTACCAACTCTAATAGTCTGTGATTGATATGATTAGTTCTTCAGAGATCCTCCCCAATTTTAGGCCTGTCACGTTTTGCAAAGACATGGCAGTTGTTTAACATGAACTGAAGTAATGACAACTGCAGCTCTTCTAGATGCCTGTGCCTACTCTAGGAGATATTTTCACTCACTGCAGTGGGTTTCAATTGGAATTAAGAGGTAGGACTGAACTGGGACAAAGCAGTAAATGGGAATAAGAAATCTTGAACTCAAACCAATTTGGGCCAATGGAAAGCTTGCTGCTGAACCAGTTGCAGGCCTACTGATGGGGTACAAGCAGCCCTTTGTGTACATTGCTCAGGTATGACTGTGCCCTACCTATGGCATATAAGCCACAGGAGGCATGCAGTCTTCTTTGTCAGTCCATGAGCCAAGTTGCCACACATTCAAGCATCAGATAAAAGGTTTTGTTTTGTTTTGTTTTCATAAACTAAAGCCTCAGTATTTAGTTGCACTGTTGGTACTTTGTCATAAATAAGTGAGTTAGACTTGCACTTTGGGAACTCGGTCTTTACAAAGGTTAGCTACCACTATCTAGGAGAGCTTCTTCCTATGGCCTGGCCTTTTCCAACACATCACTTCTGACATTAACTGTGGTTCACTGTCAACATCAAGGTCAGCTCCTGTATCACTAAGGGCTGAGGGCTATTGGCAAACAAAGGTAGGAATCAGTAATAGATCTACACTTCGACAATTTTCAATTTCTACCTGAGTTGACTTATAGGAAAACTTTATGTCTTGGAAAAAACTTTCTTTACCCACCTAGAGACCCTTCTGTATGATCAAGAGGTTTCGTGTTTCTAGAAGCTACAAGCACCAATAGCAAGACAAAAGTAGACATATAATTCTTATCTCTGGCTATAGTATAATTCCCAACTCTATCATTTTCTGCGTCTGTAAAAAGAACTTCATTGAAATGCTAATATGCATCATAGTTTTGCAAGGATAAACAAATAAGATAATGATAGTGGGCCAGGGAAATATCTCAGCAGTTGAAGCACCTTCCTAACGAGCACAGGACCCAGGTTCTATCCCAGATACCCATGTCGGGTTGGCCCCATGCTGAGCCCATCCCGCAAACTGGGCATGGTGACACATCTGTAATCGCAGCAGTGGAGAAGGTGAGACATGAGGATCACTACAAGTCTGAGCTGTATAGCAAAACCTTGTATCAATTAAATACATAATAAAATAAATAAAAGATTGAAAATACTAACAATAAAAGATAACGAAAATTCATGCTTGGTCATGGGTAAAGGCTTTGCAATTGTCTTGCAAGCTGATCAACCATCTTGTGTAAGTGTTGGTTTTGCTCCCCCTGTAAAGATGTAAAGGCTGGGACTTAAAGTAGCCTTGCAAAATTCTCAGTCATATACATCTGACAACTACTAGAATTTTAATACAATTCTGCCTTGGTTCAAACATTTGTTTGCAAGAATGACTGCAGGTGGTAGCCAAATGGCAGGATGGTAATCACCCCAGAGGACTGTCAGTCAAATCCCCCTCACCAGTGATGTGAAAATAGAATCATGTCCACATCAAATCAAAGAGTAAACTGAGTTTAAGAAGTGCTAGGTCCAGGTCTGTCTGCTCTTAATTGAAAAGAAATGAAAGATAGGCTCATTGAGAGGAAGGATCCAGCTCTGACCCCAGACACCATTCCAAAAGAAGTTCAGAATTCTTCTTCCTTAATAGTACTTTTTGCTAATACAATGCTTAGACACTTGCCTGTGACTTGTGGTTCAGATTACGCATTCTGCAACTCCTTATTAGATCTGTGAACTTTTAAAATCACTTGGTACAAACACCAACATCTTAAAGTAGAGATTATAAAAACACAGAGTCTTGTCTTTGCAATAGTCAAACACCAGGGAGCTATCACGATATATATCTACAGAGACATTGAAGAAAATGGGAGGAATCTCTGTTTCACATGGATGAGTGTGGAATAATACTGTCTGACCTCAGGAAAATATAGATTTTCCTTTCTCTCTCTGTTATATTTTGTCCATATGGGGTTAATGATTAATAATGGGAGATTCAGATTTTTGGACTTAAAATTTCAACAGCCTAATGAAAAGCTATGTCATCCTGGGAAAGCTGTATAACTTCTTGGTGCCTCAAATCTTCATCCATGAAATGAATGTTTAATAATTCAAGCATCACATACCTCTACAGTGATACACATGAATTAATACACATGAAGTTGTCATATTAATATCTGACTTCTAGGAACTGCTCAGTGACTGACTGTTCACGACCATTAGAATCATTTGAACAATCTTAGAACACTTCAATTTTGTATATGTGCAATGAACAATATGAACATATAGTTTTTTTAAATACCTAAGATGTACAGACATTTTGTATTGGCGCACCAAGCAGGTTAAAAATATAAGTAATCATCTATAGTTATTGTGTGCACCAATTGGAGAGTTTAGTAGCTCAAATAAATAGGCTTAGTAATTTCACACTCTCTGGTGTAGAGAAATCACCCTCAGGTGGCTCATCACTTAAAGGATATAATGAGGAAATGAAAGACAGAGTTCCCTTCTTCAGAGACCTCCAGTCTTTACCTTGAGAATGAACATCTGGATTCTAGAACACTCAACTTCTGCCTTGGATCCTTCAGCCTTACACTGTAGACTCATTGGCCTTCCTTTGCAGACCCATTGGTCTCCTGATTGGACTTGGCTGGAGCTCTGCAGTGAGCTCCAGGCCTTGGACTGAATCCTTCAGTCTCCAGTATGCTGATGCCTTCTGCACACCTCCTCATCTGATTCTGTAGCTCATGGTTGTTAGCCGATCTTGTAATCTCTTAAACAATTGTACATCTTGTGTTATATCTGCTCCTCTAGTAAGGCCCTTTACACCATCCAATTGTTAATACGTCCATAGGAGACCGACAACTAAACACATAATTCCATTTTAAATACCCCTATGGAGAGTTCCAATATTGTTAGTGATGAAGAAGCAAAAGAAGGCTGTTTGCTGGAGTAGTGAAGGATTTCTGAAGTTTATATCATATATGCTAACCTTATATCATATAACACATATACGGTTGTATCATATATTCTGGAGCTTATATCAAACATCATATGAGCAAGAAGAATAAAATATAAAGACTTTCTCAGAAGTTTGTTGAGATAACTAAAAAGATCTGCAATGCTTGGTGCATGCATGCTTGATATGGTTAGAGGGATGGGAGAGTATTTAGAAGAAGCAAAGGATGGCTACAAGAATGGCCTGGCCCCTGTACCTAAGGGAGTTGGTACCCTTGCAGGTGCACGCTCTCTCTCATGAAGTTGCTTAGAGATACGTAGTAGGACTTTTAAGTGTCAGCACCAGCTCTAGATGTGCAAAGCTGCCTCTTCCCTTGCTCTGCTACTGTCAGTATGTGAACCAGCTGAACACTTTATGCCTTTAAATCTCATCTTTAAAGTAGGAATGATGGGAATATACCTATCTGAATTAGTTTTGTGTTTATTAATGACAATAATTTATACAAATTCTGGGGCCTAATGATTTTTAGTGAGATTTGATGTATTCACAGTAGTATGGCCATAGACTCTAATGATTTTAGATGCTGGTGATTTTGAATTCCAAACTTAACAGTAATGAAAACAATGGGACATGAATCTCAAGCGTTAAAATTCAAGATCAGAGGTAGTGAGCCAAAACCATTAACTTTCCTTTGAAAAATATTTATGCATTATGGATTTCAGTTTTGGTCTGTTTGTTTTGATTTTTGGGTTTTAATGAAGAGACATTAACCTTTCCCCAGATCCTGGCAGGGAATCTAATTATTTTTCCTCCAGAACAATTTCTAGTGTTATCATGATCCATTCAGTGAATAGCATTTGGCCACTTCAGAAGCATTTTCTCACTTCCATGTAAATGGTATGATTAGATGTGAAAGGTAATCTTGAGTACCACCATGTTATGACATTAGAATGGTAATTCAATTGTTAGCAGCTCCTCACAAATAGCTATTCAATTCACTTGTGTTCAATACCTCAGTGTCCTTGCATGTCTTTCCTTTTGGAAACAGAAAGTGATATTGATTTTTTCTTCATAAGCAAATAAAAAATACCATGAACCCTTTTATCATTTCATTATTCAGCAGTAAATAAGGAAAACCACTTGAATATAAAAAAGAAAGGAAAACCAGTCAATATGTCACTTTTATCCTTTTTCCAGCAAAACTTAAATGTGAACAATAGTGGCTTTTTGATAGCTTCACATATCTTTATGTTTGAAGATGTCCTGGCAATTAGAGTTTAAAAAGTAACTTGGTATGGAGAAAAGCTACAAATACACAAATAGAGTCCTCGCTGTATATTACTTCTAGACCCACTGTAATCAAGTAACACAGAATGGGTGGCAATAAACAGCAAATGTTGCGTTATTTGCAGTTCTGGAAACTGACAAGCAAGATAAAGAGGACTATGTGATAATCATCTGATGGGACCTCTCCTCCTGGTTTCCGGATTTGTACTTTCTCTCTGGGTCTGTACATGGCATTTCTTCTGGACGCTTAATCTCTGGTGTCTCTTATTCTCCATATAAGGGCAACAGACATATTGGAGTAGATTTCCACCTTAAAAACTAGGTTTAACATTAATTACCACTGAAGAAACGCTACAATCAATGCAATGATATAGCACGGGATGGAAGGAAGAGACACAGTTTATTCCATGCCTCTCAATGTGCACTCCAATTCTAATATTTTCTGTGTAAACTTTAGAGAACTATTGACCTCTTCCTCATTTCACAAAAAGCCACACTGTCGCTATTATTTACAAACATTCTGAAAGTTATGTAAGTGTGTCTTGAAAGGCATCACTTATACATTGCATATCTACTTAGAGAATCCAGAATCCTGGCTTCTACTGAAGGGAGTGGGAGGAACTGGTGAAAACACAACTCCTGTCCTCATCTCTTTCCTGAGAACCAAGATTTCATAAATAGACTTGGGAACTTCCAGGGTTGATTGGCGAAGTTCTAGCTTTCTCATCCTTGAGGATTGTAAAGACCTTATTTATCAAATCCAACATGCATGAAAATTCGTGTTTTGGTATTATCCTGGTTATCCATTTGACCTTCACGTGCACTGGATCTTTTTCTAGCCAAAATGTTGTGTTATACCTGAATGTCAAATACATTCTCTTATATCTGTCATGATCTTCCCTGCAATACAGATATCCGTTTTCATACTTAAAATGCTCTTCTTCTCTGTGTCTCTCAGATAGAATTTTTCTGAATGCTTTGGGATAAGGCAAAGTAATGTGATGTTCTTACACACTAAGTTGGAAGACAGTGAAAGGCAAAAAGAAATATTTGCATTCACACTTAGGAGTACAAGTTGGGACAGGATGATCTGTATGTACAGAAGGCATACATGCACACCAGGAAATCTTGCCCTTTGCAAGATTACTTAAAAGAAAAAAAGCACTCTATCAACTATTATTAACACCTGCTCCAATTCTATTGCTTGATAGTGATATAAGAATATCCTGGTCTGTTCTTTTAAGACCTCAGGTGATGTGCAGCTTCTAGGTTTTCTCCTTCATTGTATACCAACTACTGAACCTGCTACAGTTTCATGTACCTTGGCAAAAGACACAGGCTCGTGAGTCAGAGACAAAGACTGATTATTGACTGCACATCATACTGTGTGTATTTCATTTTCAGGCCAGAATACCTACGCCAAAAGATCTGTGGGTGAAAAGTGGAGGTACGAGAAGAGGCTGCAGAAACTTAGACCTTGTGCAGCCACTAAGGAAAGCGAAGTTTAAGAAACGTCTTTTCTTGTAAGAGGACTGTTAGTGCTCTGGACCTAATTTTGCCTTCAGTGCAAACATATTTTGGGGAGGAGATCTACAAAACAATTTACTTTCTGACCTGTTATATTCCAAGGTTTTTTGTAGCATACATTTTCTTGACAAACACTATAAAAAGCATTTATACTGACAGAAACACAGTTTGGAACTTTCTTCACCATTTACGGATATCTCAGTAAATTTTTCCAGATCGATTTCTCGCCCATTCCTTCATATAATTCCCATATGACCATTCCTTTCTGACATCTCACTAGTTAGTCCTTATGTCCAAACATCAATGAGCAATTGGTATGGACTGTACGCATGTCTATTTCATTTCTTCTTTTGATAGCATCTTCTAGTCTTCACGCATGAATCTTTTGTATTTTTCAAATTTTATTAGTTTTATTATTTTTTATTTTCTGAATTTATATTATGTTAAGCTCAGCCTGCCCTCGGGGGTGGGGCTGGCACAGCATATGGTGCCGGGGATCAAATCGTGGTTCCTGCAGTTGTCTAAGCTTGCCTAAGCAGAAGTGTTACACTGCTGAGTTTTTATTAATTTTAATACTAAATAAATAATAATGATACAGTTTCAACATACATTAGCAGGACAGCCACAATAATTAATACAATGCATATTATTATCTTTATAGTAGTTGTTCAGAGTATAAGACGCAGACATGATAACTTTTCTAAACACTATTAGTACACATACTTCTTGAACTAAGAGAAAGTAGCTCTATGTATACCAATAGTCCATAATAGTAGTGGGGTATGCAGGAATCTTCTTAGGTGATCCTCAGTGCTTCTGTGAAGTATACGACATTTCTCTAGGCTAAAGTTACTTTTCTTTCTTTCTTTCTTTCTTTCTTTCTTTCTTTCTTTCTTTCTTTCTTTCTTTCTTTCTTTCTTTCTTCTTTCTTTCTTTCTTCTTTCTTTCTTTCTTTCTTTCTTTCTTTCTTTCTTTCTTTCTTTCTTTTTCTTCTTCTTTTTTGTGGGACCAGAGATTGAACTCATGCCCTTGCACTTGGTTAAGCAAGTGCTTATTCTATTGAACTACTTCCCTACTTTGCTGGCCCCAAATTAATTCTAGGTACAGATTGTTTTCATGTGTGGGACCAGGGTTGGAACTCACAACCTTGTACTTGCCAGGCAGGTATATGTGCCTTGGAGCTATTTCCCCAGCCCCTTACTTTTCTGTAAGAATGGAAATCAAAGGGAACAATAGATATTTGCCTGAAACCATAGTGAAAGAAATTAAGAAGCCAATCAGTTACACGGCCAAGTTTAACCACATCAGTTGACTTACTGAAATAGACATAGTGCATAAAAGGACACTGAAGTACCCACACAACATCCAGGAATGACACAAAGAGTAACAAAACAGCTTTTTATGATGTGGAGTAGGGTGTAGAAGACTTTTATCTCTGGAAATTCTCATTTCTTCAGCACCAGGCATTATACCCAAGGTTTCAAAATGCTGCACAAGTACTCTCCCATGGAGTTACAACCCCAGTCCAAACTTTCAGCCTTGAAGATTCAATAAAAATATTCCCTAACAGTCAGATTATTCTATTCTTGGCTATGAAAGTTAACACATACGATTAAAAACAAAACAAAACAAAATTAATTGTAAATTTCTCTCTCTTTAAATGTAAATGTAAATTTCCTTAATATTTAAACTCTCCTTGTTTGCTCAACATTAAACTTTGTCATTGTACAATATTTTACTTATATTTAGTGCCATTTGACAATATATTGCCTTAGTTATTTTGTATGTTACAAAGGTTCATGTGCCACATGTAAAATTTCCATATTTAAATGGCAAAAGTGATGAGGTAGAACATATGAGTGAATAAACATACAATTAAACTAGGAATGTCAGAGATTGAACATTGACAACACAGGATAAACTGTGTGGGGCAGAATCTATTAATCCACAACCCATCACAGCTGTATAATATTGTAGAGTTCATGCATTTTTCTCACCTTTCAGTTTAGTGAGTACTTGGGTTTTTAAGCAAAATCCGAATTTGGGTTTAACAGGGAGTTCAATTTGTGAAACTACTGAGATCACCGAAGAGCATGACTATCATAGTTACTATGCCTTCACAGAAAAACAACTGCAAGGGTGTTGGTTTCCAATTGTAAGGTTTCTTCCTTTAGTGCTTTCTTCATTCTGTATTTGTTCATGATATAATGATCAGGTAGTGCTGAGTGGTATGCGTTCCTTCCTTGATTAACATTGAGCTGTGATGACAGGCGTCTGGGGCTCAAATTGCTTGCCCCTAGTGATTTCTGTGCCTGTATATGGATAACCAGAAGAGTTGGAGCCTCATATGTTATGGGCTCCTGATGACATCCGCCTATGTCCAGGAATGCTATTGATTTTCTCTTAATTTATTTAAGTGTATTGGTACAGTGCAGGCATAAATAGCGATCACTGATCATACGGAATTTGCACTTGCGTATGTTCTATCTTCATTCTTCTTTTACCTGCTTTCCTGCCCCTGCCCCTCAAACATTTTTTCCTCCATCACAAAGCTGTATTTCTAGTTTATCTTTTCCTACTTTTTGCTTTTGCTTTTCAAAGTTTATCCCTCCACTTCCATGATTTCCTTTTTCTTTTATTTTTTTTATTATTTTTTTTCCTTTTTCTTTTAAAAAGAAAACAAAAATATGTTCTTACTTACATTTTCAGTTTCTCATACCAGGGAGATAATGAGATATTTACACATGTGTGCATGATTTATTTCACTTACTATTGTGGTCTCAAGGTACATTCATTTAGCACAAACATTTCAATTTCATCTTTCTTTGTGGCTCCATCGTAAGTTTTTCTTTAAAAAAACTCCTCTGTTTTTATCGTTTCATTGACTGGTGAGCATTTGTGTTGCTTCCAAGATTTAGCTATTTTAACGTGCCATTATAAACATGGGAACATGGGGACCCGGCGGGATGGCTCAGTGGTCTAAAGCACCTGCTTGGGAAAGCTTGGGCAGCTTGAGGGACCACGGTTCAATCCCCGGCACCACATGCTGTGCTAGCCCTGCCCTCAGGGCAGGCTGAGCCAGCCATAAAAATAAATAAACAAACAAATAAACATGGGAACATATATATCACTGTAGTATAGTGTCTTTAATTCTTCTAAGAAGATATCCAGAAGGGAACTAGAGAGGTCAAATGGGATCTCTAATCTTAGTTTTCTGAGGAATCTCCACACTGATTTCCACACTGGTTCCACCAGAGTACACTCCCAGGCATAGCAAAGTTTTCATTTCCCCCCACTTCCACTCCAGCATTTATTATGATTTTTATTATAGTTTTCTTTTATTTGGCAGAGTGAAAACAAGACTGAGAAAAACAAAAGTAAAGAAACAGGGTAACACATAATAATACGTATGTTATACATTTTCAAAACAAGAATAGTTAACAGTGATTGATACTCTATTTATTTTAATCATCAATTCTGTTCCTTTGATTAACATATATAGCTATGCAAGATAGGACATATGATTGAATATTACCACATGATATGAAGAAATCTTAAACTTTTGTTCATCATTCTCATTTTCTTTTATTACCTTTTAAAAATACATTAAAGAGGGTATAGTAAAAATTGATATAACATCAGAATGGCATGCCTTTAGAAGACCAAGATGACATATATTTTAAGCATGGTTTTAGTATTAAACTGTCTTAGTTACTTTTCTCTCGTTGCTGGGACAAATACCTGATACTCAAAATGAAAGAAGGAAAGGTTTATTAGCTCACAGTTACTGGAGGTTTCAGTCCGTATTCGGCTGGCCCAAGGCTGAGTGGAACAGGGCAGAGAGCATCCAGTTCATGGCGGTGGAACAGCAACAATCACGACAGAGGCACCGACCAAACAGGGGAGCAGAGAGCAGCAGCTCTAGTCTGTCTCTCTGTCTCTCTTTATATTACATGCAGGCTCTCTGCCTCAGCTTCCACCTTAGGCTACACCCATAATCCCAGAAGTACTTAGGCCCATAATCCCATCAGTACTAAAACCCATGATCCCAGGGATCATGAATCAACTCTCACACTCTAGAAGTCCCCACCTCCTGATTCATGAGGCTTTGTGGGGACAACTAGACATAAACCATAACATACACATTGTTTTACACAATGCTTACTTGACAGTTAACAACATAGAGAGTTAGTTAGGGTGAGAATTCTACCAATTAACAGCTAGTTTCAAAAACTAGATGGAAATTCTTAGGACTGTTGCCTTAGTCAACTTGCATATATACATAATGGATTTGCCCCTACCTTATTTCTTAACTTTTCTCCTTTCTCTTTGTTGTTTAAACCTTAAGCTCTGTTTCTTTGCATTTAATTGTGTCTGCTATAGCTTTCAGTTTTTGTTTTTTCTTTTGAGTTCCTGCATGAGGGAGACAGTTTTACACATGTGGGTCTGGCTTATTGCGCTTATGAGTATAGCCTCAAGTTGTACTCACCTGTGAAGGCTTCGAGTTTGTCTTTTTTTTATACCTGAGCAATATTTCATTACATAAAAATACCACATTGTTTTCACCAATTCCTGAAGGGTTGGTCATTTTGGTTGTTTCCAAGATTTGGCTATTAAAAATTGTGCTACTTTAAACATGGGCAGACATATATCACTATGATAAGATGTTTTCAGTTCTTGGGGAAAATTCACAGAAGGAAGATAGCTGGATTGAATGGAATTTCAAGTCTTAGTTTTTGGAGGAGTCTTCACATTGATTTCCATAATAATTGCACCAGTCTACATTCCCACCAGCAGTGAAGAAGAGTTTCTTTTTCCCCAAAGCCTCTCCAACATTTGTTATTTATTGATTTCTTTATGATAGCCATTTTTTCTGGGGTAAGATGGGATCTCAGTGTTGTTTTAATTTGCATTTCTTGAATGACTCCTAATGTGGAGTATTTATCTTCTCTTATATTTCTTCTTCTGAGAAGTGTGTATTGTATTCATCTTGGATGCCCATTTTTGGATTGGGTCTTTAAATTTTGGAGCCCTAATGTGTTTTAGTTCTTTATATATTGGAGATAGAAGATCTTTGTTTGAGTGATGATTAATTAAGATTTTTTTCCAAATTTGTGCATTGCATTTTCACTCTGTCGATTATTTCTTTTCAATCTGATCTGAGAGTAAAACATTTCAGTTTTCCCCACTTATAATTATTTTATTAAGTGGGTTATCATAAATGGATTTTATCAGCTTCAGGTACAAGTCATCAATTCCAATTTTCTGTAGGGCTTTCATCATGAATGAGTGTTGAACTTTATCAAAAGCCTTTATGCATCAATTGAGATGATCATGTGGATTTTTGTATTTGGATCTATTGATACAGGGTATTATATTTCCAGCATTTGTTATTAGTACCCATTCTTCATGGAATGATATGAAATATGAGTGATATTTTGATTTGCATTTTTCGGAAGAAACCGTGTTTAACATTTCTTCACATATTTATTTGCTATGTATATTTCTTCTGAGAAATATCTAGTTATCTCAGATGTCCATTTTTGGATTGGGTCCCTAAATTTATGCAGTCCAATAGTTTTGAGTCTTTACGTGTTCTCAATGCTAATCTTTTTAGGAAGAGAGCTGCCATACAACTTTTCCACTCATATTTTTTGTCTTCTCACATTTTTGGTGATTTCTTTTGTAAAAACTTTAAGTTTAACTTTTTATGTCATCTTAATTGTTGATTCTTCATAATTTCTGAGCATTTAGGTTTTGTTTATAAAGTGTTTAACTAGTCTCACGTTTTCCAGCACTTACCTATTCTATCTTTCAGAATAGTTGGATCATCGATCCATTTTGATTTTCGTTTACTGCAAGGTGATAGACATAGGTCTGGTTTCAATCTTTGCCATGTGGAAAGCTAATTTTTCCAGCACCATTTATTAAAGAGACTATCCTTCTTCCAGTGAACTCATTTAGATGTTCTGGCAAAAATCAGGTAGCTGAGTGTGTTTCAAGTTGTTTCTGCACTTTTTAATCTCTTTCATTGATCCTCTGATCTTTTTATTTTTTCAAGTCCCAGCTGTTGGTATTACACTACCTCTGTAGTATAATATCAAGTGAGACATTGTGATATCCCTCGACTTGATGTTTTTGACCAGAATGTTTCTGGTATTCTAGGTTTCTTCTGGTCCCACATGAATTTTAGCAATGCTTTCTCTAGCTCTGTGAGGTATTTCAATGGTATCTCAATTAGAATTGCATTTAATTTATGTAGGAATTTTAGGAATATGTTAATTTTTAGTATAATATTTCTTCCTACTCCAGAGCAAGGCACATTTTTTCATATTCTGATCTTCTCTTCAATTTCTCTCTCTCTTTCTTTCTCTCTCTGTCTCTCTTTCTTTCTTTCTTTCTTTCTTTCTTTCTTTCTTTCTTTCTTTCTTTCTTCTTAATGTATCTGTCTGCTGCAGAGTCTCCCTATGCCACTCAGAGTTGTTGTGATCCTCCTGCTTTCAGCTTACCAAGTGTTGTGTTTACAGGAATGTGCCACTATGTTGAGACTCTGGCCAGCTCAGCCCACCATGAGGGCAGGGCTGGTTCAGCATGTGGGACCTGGGATCAAACCACGGCCCCTTTACTTGTCTACACTTGCCTAAGTAAGCTCTTTAGCCCACTGAGCTATCTTGCCAGCCCAATTTATTTTTTCAGAATACTTCATTTTTCGACGCAGTAATCTCTTGCTCCCTTTATTAAATTGATTTTTAGTACTTCCTTTTTATGCTATGCTGAAGGATGGTGTTACCCTATTTTTTTTCTCGGTGAGTTTTTTCACTTGTGTACAGAAATGTTATTGACTTTGGGTGTTGACTTCACATCCAACTACTCTCCCCTGCTGCATCCAAAGAGAGGAAATTTTGAACAATATGAAATCCCCCAAAAGAGGTGTAGACAGTACTATTATAGTGCTGAAACACATTCAGAAGTTGTTTTAGGTGATTACAAGTAAAAAGATAACTAAGACAGTTACTAACATATTCCTTTAAGTGAAATGGGTCAAACTGGAACAGATAATTATGTTTTTAGCTTTGAGATGAAGCAGGTTCTATGCATAAGTGAGAAGTAGAACCAAAATATCAGTGGACAAGTCGACAATAAAAATATATACAAAGTGAAATAATGTGCATGTATTCTTTAGAAACAACATAAAAATCAATAAAACAATGTAAGGCTGTGAAGATAGCTCAGTGTCTATGCACCTGCCTGGCAAGCACAAGGATCTGGGCTCAATCCCTAGAACTACATACCCTTCCTCCACACCAGTGCCAATCCCATGCCAATGCATGGACATGGGTATGGTTGTGCATACATGTAATGCCAGTGCCAGGAAGGCTGAGAAAGGAGGATCACTGTGATTCCAAGTTGCACAGAAAATCAATCATCAATCAATCAATCAATCAATTCACCAGTGAGAACTTAAAATAGAAGTGAACATTGTTGGAATCTATATTGTACAAACCTGTGTCATCCTGAAGTTCAGCTATATGAAATGAATACCTGAGGTTACAGGTATTTTGATGGTGAAAGTAGTCAACATTCCAGAGGAATCTTTGAGGCTCCTTCAGTAAAAAGAACTGCAAATCAAAGTTAAATGTTAATAGGGTGCATGTGCCTATCTCATAAAAGCAACTAAAATAGGTTACTGATGCCATAATTGTACCCTGTAGAATCAAGGTTTCTACTCTGATTATAACTTGTTCTCTCTACATATTATTTCTATATAAAACAGAGAAATTCTTCCTTATGAACTTCTGTCTAGTTCTCAAAGGCAATGTAACTAATCACTACGTTTTCCCTTAAATTAAAAAAAAAAAGTTTCAGAAACAGAGTCTTATGTGATGTAATACTCTTGGGAGAAAAAATCTTTATGAAACACTCATGTAAATTACCTTTTCCTGTTGTAGTGTTATTACTTTTTGGTGGAAATATTTGATGTTAACATTTTTATCCAACATTTACTTTTTGTTGTTCTTTCCTACTAAAGGAGAGACTGTTTTTATTATATTCTGCTCTGGTTTGGAGAAAGTCCCTTATGATGTATTATTAAGAAAAGAAAGAAGATATGGTAGTAATGGTAAGTATTGAAGCTACTTCCTACAAAAAGCAAAAACAGTGATGGGTATTTTTATATTAAAGAATTTCTTGGGATGTCAATGTCTATAGAACTTGATTTCAATTGTCTCTTTGTTGGTGAATGTAATAGTATGTGGAAGAGTGAACACTAGGTTAAGAATAAGAATTTTAGTTATATTTCTCTTCTCTGTGAAAAGTTATAGGAAGAAAGCTTTAGTTTGTCTTATCATCTATAGATGTTTCAGTTTATACCTTATTTCAAGGCAGGCTGGCATGGCAGGGGGCATCACAGAGGCGAAAGTGCAAACGGTAACAGGAAGAAATCTGCAATAGCAAGCAGCCTCCCTTTCCCTTTTATTTCAACTAGGCTACATGATTTTTTTTCTTTTTCTTTTACTTTTTTTTTTTTTGGTACCAGGGATTGAACTTACTTGTTAGGAAAGTACTTATTCTTCTGAGCTATCTCCCTGGTCCCTCAGGCAACAAGATTTTTAACATCAATATCATAAACTTCAAAGTAAAACAGTTGACCCTGAATTATCTCTCAAATATTTTGTTACTAATAATCCATAAAATGATGTATAGCTAATTATATACTAGTTACTTGTATATATATATATTAGTTATATATATATATATATATATATATATATAAATTTTATATTGGTAATATTATTGTACTAATTATTGTCATTAAGTGAGAATGTTCCAGAGTTTCTTGCCATGAGAAAAATAATATGATTTCTGGACAATTTAATTGCATGCATCCCATTTAGTTTTCAAGGAAGACTAACTGAGAAAAATAAGCTTTTAAGAAAGTAGAGTGGAAAAAGAAGACCAAAGATGATACTAAACAGTGCTTGTGGGGCACTGGTCACAAGGAATAGATCCAATCTTCCTGATCTGTCCACTTACATTGTAGTTTTCACTGTAGAGTTGGGTCATGATCTGGTCTGAATGTCTATAGAGCCAAAAATCCAAACATTGAAACCCAGACACAATGCAGCAATACTGATATAACCGGGGCCCCTTGAAACTGCTATGTCATGAGACTGGAGCTCTCATGAAAGATTTAGTGCTTTTACTAAAGAAACTAAATGAGACTTGTTTGTACCTTCCCCTCTATGAGAAAACATAGAATGTTAAGAAGCTAACGGGTGGGCAATCACCAGGCATTTTATCCACGGTCACCTAAGTCTGAAATTTCCCAGCTACCAAAACTGGGCACAATAAATTTATAGTTTTTATACATTATTATTATGGTTTGTGTCTAGTTGTCCACTCAAAGCCTCATACAGTCATGGGACAGGGACTTCTATAGACTGAGACTTGACTCATGAGTCACTGGGATTATGTGACTTAGTACTGATCTAGAGTTTGAGACTTGATCCATGATCCCTGTGATTATGGGTTTTAAGTACTTCTGGTATTATGGGTGTAGCTTAAGATAATAGGCTGAGACAGAGAGCCTGAATGTAATACAAAGAGAAACAGACAGACAGACTGGAGCTGTTGCTCTCTTCTCTCCTGGTTGTTCGGTTGACTCTGTCACGATTGTTGCTGTTCTGCCACCATGAACTGGATGCTCTCCACCCTCTTCCACTCAGCCTTGGGCCAGCCAAGTATGGGCTGAAACCTCCAGTAAGTGTGAGCTAATAAACCTTTCCTTTCTCCATTGTGAGTGTCAGGTATTTGTCCCAGCAATGAGTGAAAAGTAAGTAAGACAATTATCAAGTTCTAGAATATTTCACAATAGCAACCCAAATGGATTTACACAGGCTATTTCTCTGTGTTTAATTCTATAAAGTTATTGAATGGAAGTTCTCCACTCTCACAGAATATTTATGTTGACCATTATTAAGACTTGGGCTCTCTGTTTTCTGCCATGAATTCAAGCTTTAAGATGTACTGAATTGACAGTAGCTTAATTATGGTGATCTTCTTCATTTTCCTCACTTTTCTGGCAAACTATCGATGCATAGTGGTGACATGTGATAATGGATGTTCTCATAGCAGTACACATGCATGTATTGTTCTGGTATGCTTACCCTTCTTCAAATTTTAGGTTTTTAGAAAATGTTGATAGGCTCCAAGCATCAGTGGGGTTGGTGAGGCAGAACTGAGATAAAATGTTCCTCTTCTTTCTTAACTATTCACAGGAAAATCTCAAGACAATGTGTTTTAAATTGGGCACGAATATACATACATATTTCAAAATAATAGCAGCAACAAAAATAGAAAGTCTACTTGTATTTATAATGTGAGAATGAAAAAGGAAAAGAGAATATAGAATTAGTTTTTCTAGAAGGATTATATTTTTTAGACCGGATATAGTTTATCCAAATTATTTAGTTATTGGATGTTTTAATTATTTATATCTCTGGAAAAATAAAAAAGACATTCTATTGCATAGAGAGACATGCATATATGGCAATATTGTATGCATGCATAGGCTAGTACTGTTTCTTTGGTACACAGAAAATTTTAGTAGTACTAAAAGCTAGTTTTAAGAATTATAAACTCAGATTTTCAGTTGATAAAGTTTGAGCTCTTACTGTGATTATCGGAATGAGTGCATGACCACTGGGCCACATGTAGAGAGCAGGGAAGCCTGACTAGACAATGTACATCAGAAAGAAGGACATTGGGAAAGTCAGGATGATGTTTTCAGCTTCTGATGAAACAAGAAAGAAAAACTCAAGGAATCATATAAAAGAAGAAAACACTATTAAATATATTATAATTCCAACCCTGGACAGAGAGAGAGAGACAGAGAGAGAGAGAGAGGACTTTAGGTGACATTTATATTAGGTTATTTCTCCAAACTATAGCTCTTTAAACTAATTTTTAAAAGTGAATGAAACTGTCCCTTTTCATGTTTATCGCAATTAAGTTCTGCCTCTTATCAAAGTTGTACTATAGAGCTTTTTCCACTAGCTGTTCCTCAAAAAGTGTTCTCAAAGGAAACCTTCATGATACCCCACAATGGTTGTCAATATATTAGTGTCTAGTATCACAGAAATGCAAAGAATACGGGTGGCAAGGGCATGTTAGCAAATTAATCAAAATGGTTTAACCACATTATGGATGTCTTAGTGAGCAATTAGGAACAGGACATGGAATAAACACAATAAACTACTAAATCCTTGACATGGACATCTAAATTTTTATATATGAGACTGAGAAATATATTAAATTTGAATAGATCTCAACAAGATTATTACCAGGATTAGGTATTTTTGTTGTTTTATTCTATTGTTTTTATTTCAGTTCAGTTTTATATGTGTGTATTCTCTCCTGACCAAAATTTTATTTCCTAAGAATAAATATGGGCCTATGATCATTTTGCTCACTTTGCTAACAAAGTTAAATGAAGTTTCACAAAATTTACAAAGTTTTCTAACAAAGTTACACAAAGATTTAAACAGAGTTCAAGTGCTTTGACCACATGATTCTTCCTAACAAGAGATCTACAAGATAGGCTGAGACACACACTCTCTCCTTTTTTTTTTTTTTTTTTTTTTTCAAAGACATGAATATATTAAACTACAAGGACAAAAATCTGTGATACAAAGTTGCAGCCTTCGAATATTTCCAACTGCTACAAATGGAAAAGGCCACAACTTTCTCTTCCCTTAGCAAGTGAACAGTGATCAATAGATATCTTAGAACATTCCTGCGAGACAATCGCATTCTTCAGTGTTAGGAGAATGAAAGGAAACTGACACATTAAAAATCTGGACAGCTTTAAAAGTTAAATTGTGTTTGCAGAAGGACATAGAGGGGAGGGTTTGTTCGCATAAACAGGAATCATAGGCCCTGAGTGAGAGCTGAAGTTCCCAAGAAACGGGCAGAGTGGAGCCACGGATGGACATGTCTACCCAGGAAACACTTCATGTAAAGTCTCTTTTCCTTGCTTTGTATGCCTAGCAGTGCTTTCCAGCGCTAAACTCAGATAACAACCAGCTGGTCTGGGAATTTTAAAGTTTTCCCATCAAAACTATACTTTTTACGACACACGACAGGACAGGCAAGGGCAAGGCCTGCTTGTCCTACCACACATGCAGAGGGCAGGCAGGGCGACCCAGGGATCTACAGCTGCCTTTATGTGGGACGCTTTCCTGAAATGTAAAAGTATGACCTGAACTAAGGGACTATAGACAGCCACTAAATGAGATTATGTAGAGGTGGTTGCTTTTTTTGTTTTGTTTTTGTCCCAGGAATCAAACTCAGGACCTTGAGCTTACCAGGCATGTACTTGTGCTGTTGAACTACTTCCTCAGCCCATAAGTGAGATTCTGAAGGCCTTTGCAAAAGCATCGTAGGTAGAGAAAATAGCAAGTATGACCACCTAGCTACTCAGAAAGGCTAAATGCAGGTGAGGACAGGAGAACATTTGCCGTGGTTAGAGCACAGCTTGTAGGGAAAAGTGAGAGTGCAGTGTTAACAAGGAGGGTGTAGATGTGAAGAAAAAGTAGGCTGCCTTAGCCATCTTGGGTTGCTGGACTGTGCAGAACTGATCTAAGAAAAATAGGGGTCTGCTGAAACTAACTTGTGAGGAGAATTCTAATCCCAAATGTTGTTTGAAAAATGTCCCTTGAACTTTGTAGAAAAAAAAATGGAAGTAACTTTACTTCATATATATGAATTAGTAATTATTAATATATTTTAGAAACTATTCAAAAATATAAGTGAGATAATAATGTAGGTAACTTCTTGTGTTAAAATGTGAGTGAACTATAATGATTTTGCTTGGGGATATTTAACACTTTTAAAATGTATTTAGTACAGAATCTTTAAGGGTTTACTAAACAGACCTCACTCACAACGATACTCTTGTTTTCAGCCTCCCAAGCACTGGGATTATAGGTATGCACCACCAAGACCAGTCTTGGTCCCTGTCTCAGTGCACCCCGGGGGTGGGGCCTGCATTGCATGCTGGGGATTGAACTTCCAGCCCCTATATCTGCCTTAGCAGGCAGTTTAATCTGCTGAAATATCTGGCTGGCCATTTTTAAAAACATATATTTGGTCCAGGTTCTCACTACCCAACTTGGATTCATAGTAATCCTCCTGTTTTCAGCTTCCCCAGAGCTGGTATTATAGACAGCACTATCACATCCAATCTTGGTAGAGGGCTCAACATGCCTCAGGGCGGGGCCAGTGCAGCAAGTGGTGTCAGGGGTTGAACCATGGTCCTTGTGCTTGCTTAAGCAGGTACTTAGTCTACTGAGCTATTCACCAGGCCTATAACAATTTTTATGTCTGTCTAATATAGTCCACTTTTCTTTCTCTTGCTTAATTAGCAAATTAGGGCATCATATATTAGTTACTGTCATTGACTGTAAAACTGAATTATATTTGTAAAAAATTTAGTATGTTCACTAAATACACGATCTCCACAGGTCAATAGGATTTATCTGGTCCTTAGGTGAAGTGGCACACCTCTATATTTTAACAGTTAGAGTTTAAAATTTATAGGTTGATTTTAATTTGTATTACACAGAAGATAAAAAGCAAAGAATAATTTGGGTGCATAATTTGTGGTAATTTCTTGGCTTTTTGCATGTTTTCCCTTCTACACATTTTATAAGAATGCAGCACTTGTAGGACGGAAATCTCATTTTAGCCGTGTTAGAACACATGTGGAGTTGGACACCTAAAAATGCAAAGGTCTGGAGGTGGGGCTTGGCATTTAATTTTCCAGTTAGGATTTTAGGGTGTCACTAGAAGAGCACATCTTGTTTTTGCTAAGGGTGACTGTTTCAACTCCAGTCAGCACCTATTCTTGGAAGGGAAGCAGGCGCCGAGATCTGATCTTTCCACTTAACCATAAACAGATGTTTATTGATACCTAACAATAAGTTCCTGTCAGATCTTATTAGCCTCATGCAGGTGTAGGAGACTGGGTTTTATCTTAAATACAGAAATAATGAGAAGAGCTTATTTCCCCACTTACTTTCTGATAGTATGAGGAGGTTGTAGACAATTAGGCCATGAAACTTGTCTTTAACTCTTGAACTTTATCAACTCTTTACTTAGGACAAAACACTACACTCAAAGTTCAGTTTCTCTATCTGTAGGCAGGTGAGAATCAATGCACATTTCACAATTTTACAAACTGAAACCAAGGTGCATATATTATTTTATAAATCATATACCACATTTCCATTTCCTTCGCTCTAGTGGATTGAAATTCGTGTTTTGCAAATCTGATGTTCATTTTGCAGTTCAGCCTATTTTCATAGTCTTCCTTTACTCCTGAGGTAAAGTGAAAATCCTCTCAGGTGGCCCATGCCTTATGTCAGTATCTTGTGATGTCTCCCTCTTTTTCCTATGCAGCCAGAGAGACTCCATTAACTCCTGAAATGCTTTGTTCATACATTATTCTGTAGTTTTTGAGCTGTTGTTATAAGTTTGGTTCTCTACCCAGTTCTTTCCACAGCTATACAATATTCTGGGACATCCTGGGTGCTCACAGATTAGGTGTGCCAGTTTGGCCCTTGAATGTTTCCCAAAGCCTGGTAAACTAGAGGCTTTGCTGCCACTCTTGCCACTATCGAAAGGCAGTGGACTCTTCGGGAGGGGAGTCTGGCTGGAGGGAATTAGGTCATTGGGAGAATGTCCTTCAAGAGATATTTGGACCCGCTCCCATCCTCCTATTCTCTCTGTGTGTCTCTATCTGTCTGTTTCGCTAGGTTTCTCTCTCCATCTGTCTCCCGCTTTTTCTTTCTCTCTCCTTGCCTCACAGTCAGCATACATTAAAAAACTACTGCTACATGTTCCTGTCCTTACTTCAGGACTCAAAAATAATACAACCAACAAGAATATGAAGAAAACTTTGAAACAACAAGTCAAAATAAAACCCTTTCTCTTATTATGGTGATCTCACATATTTGCTACTTTAATGGGAGACTGTAGTGGTTGATACAATGTGTCAACTTGGCTGAATGACTCAGCAGCCTGGTTCCCTATTGATGGGAGCCCCACTCTGGGGTACAATTGGTTCTTCCCTGGAGTATCACCCGGGCCTGCCTAGGATATGATTGGATTTCTCCCTAGAACGGGATCAAGGGCCTGTCCTGGGGTATGATTGGTTCCACCCTAGGGCACAATGAGTCCACGTCAGAATGACTGAGCACAAAAAGACTTTTTAAAGGGCTGAAGGAGGAGTCAACACTTCACTTCGTCGGAGAAGCTTCGGTCTTCGCATTCAGACTGGACTTCATCGTCTGGCTTGCAGCGCAGACTCTTCGGCCTCCAGCTTAGACCTCTCGC
>PVJA010005807.1:34562-77011 GCA_004027025.1 Myocastor coypus | reverse complement strand
GGGGGGTTAAAAAAAAAAAAAAAAAGGGGGGAGGGGTGGTGAGGGAAGGGAAGGCAGGCCAAGGATCCTGACCCAGGGGCGCAGGAAGCTTACCCGCGGCGGGCGCGCAGGCTCAGCTCCCAGCGGTGCGGTTTGGGTCTGGTCTGGAACAGGAAGTTAGTCACGGGAACGCTGAGCTGGGGCAGAGGGGCGCTGGGAGCTCGAGATGTCCTTTCCTACTATAATTTTAGAAGAGAAAAAGTCAGCAATATAAAATTTTAAAAGTTCTGTTGGACAAAAAGATATAGAGGAATATATAATTTCAATGGTAAGCACAAAGCAGAAGAACAACTGCAACCCAAAGCCAAGTTCTATGTAAAGAACTTCCACAGATCAGTAAGCATCACCATACACGGCATACTTAGCCGCTTTCTCCACGTTTGTAAGAGAAATATAAGTATCCAATAAATACTTGAATTCTTTGTTAATTAGAGAAATTCAAGTTGAAATGATATCATTTACATCTTCAGTTCTTAAAGGATAGAAGCTTTAACAGTCTGAGGTTTTGTAAGAAGAGGAGAAAACAGGCCCCGTCATTTATGTTGTGGTGTGACATCAAGGACAAAACTGTCCACCTTGGCCACAGAGCCAGCTTTCCCTCACTAACATGTTTCCCTGTAGTAGTATGTGCACATGAAGTAAGATGCCTTGTCAAGATACTTGCTAAACAAATGCTTTATAAGAGGCAGTATCAACATAGAGTAGGACTGTACTTCCATTCTCATGATTTGACTCTTTTAAGGTCTGTCTAGCTTTGCCCCTTTGGTAGTGTCCCACATTGGAGCCATAAAGGAAGTACACTTTTCATATAGCTTCATATTCTTAGGCATTTAAGTTTCCTCCATGTCTCACAAACTTTTGTAGCCTTTAACAGTATTCTAGTACACAGACGTACCATCGTTTGTTTTTCCTTTGCCTGCTGAAGGGCATATTGGTTGCTTCACAGTTTAGCCAATTACAAATAAAGCTTTTTTTTCCCCTTGATATCAGGAATAGAACTCAGGACCTTACAATTGCCAGGCAGGTGCCATGCCATTGAGCTATATTCCTGGTCCATAAAGCTTCAATAAATCATGTGTGAGTTGTTACATGGACATATATTGTCAAGCCATTTGAGTCTTTACCAAGAAGTGTGACAGGGCAGCTGCATCAAGAGAGTGTGCTTAATTTTATAGGGAGATGCCAGAATCTCTTTTTCAGTTGCTGTGTCCTACATTCTCATCAGCGGTGCGTGCAAATTCCTGTTGCTCTATTTGATGTTGATTTATCAATACCTAATGTTACCAGTATTATCAATACTTGATGTTATCATTCCTTTGGAATTTGGCTATTCTAATAGATAGGTAGTAGAATCCCATTATTTGCAAGTTTAATTCCAATTCTGACGTGGTATTGAATGTCTTCATATATGCCTATTTGCTGTCTATATCTCTTCTTTGCTGAGCTGTCTGTTCATGTATCTTCTGTTTTTTTTTTTTTTTTTTTTTTATTAAAGTTGCTCATTTTATTCTTTGTACTTTTTGGTAATAGTCTTTTATCAGATGTGTGTTCTGTAACTGCTTTCTCCCCACATGTGTCTTGTTTTCTTATTCTCTTGGCATTGTCTTTCACTGAGCATATGTCTTTAATTTTAGTTAATTCTTCCTAATCAATTATTAGTTTCATGGATCATACCTCAGTGTTAGATCTAAAAAGTCACTCCATACCTAACATTAAGTTCCCTCTTATGTTCTAGGACCTTTACAGTTTGGGATATTGAGGCCTTTGATCTACTTTGTGTTAATTTTTGTGCACAGTGTTAAGATATGGATCTAGATTCATTTTTCTGCTCAACAATGTTCATTTATACTAATGTGTGTTGAGAGACTGTCTTTGTTCTATTGCACTGCTTTGGTTCCTTTGTTGAAGATCTGTTCATTGTATCTGTGTGATCTTTATTTTACTTTTGACAACTGGAATACAATATGTGATATATGGAAAAAGTTTTAATGGAAAAAACTTCATTAAAATCGTGTAAAAAATGAAACAGCTCAATTTAAGGTCAGGCCTGGGAGTGCATGCCTGTTACCCTAGCACTTGAGAGGCTGAGCCAGGAGGATTTCTGTGACTTCAAGGCCAGCATAGGCTACAAAGTGAGTTCAAGGCCAGTTGAAAGTAGATTTTGTTTTCTTTTGATAAGAAATAACTATGACATTTTCAAAAACATGCTAGTAGTATATTCCCAGTAATGAATACAATGCATATTGTTGTCCTCATAGTAGTTATACAGAGCACAGCATGTAGACATGATAATTTTTCTAATCATTGTTGGTACAAAAAAAAATTCTTCTCACTGAACTAAGAGAAAGCAGTTGTATACATAGTCCAGTATTCTATAATTGCAATGGATTATTGGCAAAACTGGCAATGTCAGAAGCTGTTGATTTAAGCCTTTTATAGCATACTAATCTAGCTTTACATTTTATGCTTCATGGTTAAACTTTTCTGCTGGATGATTAAGGGCAAGTTAAAGCAAGACCTATGTAACAAAACATGAAACTTTTGTATCTCCCAAGTTCAGTCAAATCCCCTCAGGGTTTACTTTGAAACCATGTACAGAGCTTTGTAGAACTGTTGTCAGTGTCAGCCCTCTGGATGAGTCACAGCCATTGCTTGGCCAGTTTGTTCTCTGTGAACGCCCGAGAGAATGTTTTCTCTCTAGGTGACTCTCCTTAGGCACACTATACATCATCAGTCCTTTTCCTCTGTGGTCCCATAATCTCCTTGAACAGAAAATTTGGGAAACTACTGAGTTATAGGATGTTATAGCATAGGTTCTCTTATGTCCTGAGTCCTCACTGATCTTAAAGGGCTACGGCCAAAATATTGACTGTCTTTGTAGCCCTTCTTTTTCTCTTAATTTTTGGTCTATAAACTTACACTTTAACCCTCCTGAGAAGAAGCTTCATGATACTATTACTCTATAACATTAGTAGTTGAGCTTCACATCACTCAATTTCTGAATATCAAACATCTTTCACTTAACTTGGAATCAGTATTTTCCATCAATCACTGATATTCTAGTAAATCCCTATACAATGTGATAAAAGCAGTTACACATTTTTACACAGATGTTTAGAAATCTAAGTATATGCAAAATTGTTGCCAGTCAATCCTACAGCATTTTTCCTAGTCTCTTACTCTCATTTAGTTGCCTTTTTGTTTTCTTGTAAACCAATCATTTACTTGAGAGAGAGAGTATAGCAGTAATTGAAATTACATTAGAAGCAGTACAAATCTAAAAGACAAGAATGACAGGCATTTCAAGCATAATTTTAGTGTTACTCATTGCTAGCCTCAGTATGAAAAATATTTTGGTGGTTCTTAGGACCATTATTTAATTCATCCTGTGTATATAAGTGCATGGTTTTGGTCCTGCCATGTTTCCTATCTTTTCTGTTTGCAGTCACTTCATGTTTAATGCTTAAGTCCTTGGTTTCTATTCAGCTGTTTTATGCCTTTCCACTTTTATTCCTTCTTTTGAGTTCTTACACTAGGGAGACTATATGATATTTACACATGTAGGTTTGATTTATTTGACTTATGAGAATATGTTCAAGGTACATCCATTTATATATGAAGTCTTCTGGTCTATCATTCTTTATAGCTGAGTAATATTCCATTGCATAAAAATCCCACATCTTTTTCAATCATTCTGTATTTTATTTATTTATTTATTTATTCTTGTTTCAGAACTTTTGTTTGTTTGTTTATTTACTTTTATGGCTTGCTCAGCCTGCCCTCAGGGCAGGGCTAGTGCAGCATGTGGTGCCGGGGATCGAACTGTGGTCCCTGCAGCCACCCAAGCCTTCCCAAGCAGGCTCTGTAGACCATTGAGCCATCCTGCTGGGCCCCTTTCAACCATCCTTTAGATGATGGGCATGTTGGTGGTTTCCAAGATTTGGCTATCACAAATTGTACTGCTATGAACATAGGTGCACAGATATCATTATGATATGATGTTTTCAGTTCTTCTGGGAAAATTCCCAGTAGGAAGATAACTGGGATTGAATGGAATTTCCAGTGAAAGTAGATATTGAGACCCTGTCTCAAACAAACAAAAAAACAATCCCACTTTCATCCCTGCAACTCTCCCCGCAAAATCCTCAGAGTCAACATGACCAGGTCGGGAGTACTACAGCCAATGCAGAGGCTTTGCTGCCTGGAAAGTTCATTGCAATCAAGGGTATGTGTGTACAGAAGCATCAAAACTCACATCAGACAAACCCACATCAGAGCTCAGAGTTCAGAGGCAAGAGAGATGAGGTAGGCAGTAGCATCCCAGGAGGAACTTTGATTCACAGCTGAGGATCCTAACCCAAGCAGAAAGGAAAAAGCAGGAGGGGCGTTCAGACAAATGGACAGGTTTGCTCAAGTAAATAGTGCTTGCTTTGAAGCTGAAGCTTTCTGCTTTGTGTCCTTAATAAGCTGCCAAGTTGGGAAACATATTGGAAGCCAAAGTGGATGAACCACGTGGGCCTTTTTTTTTTGGGGGGGGGGATATAAAAGAGTAAATTTCTTGCCAAAAAGTGCTCAGTGAGTTTTGTGCACTGTTGTTGTTGCCTTATGCCTAGCAAATTTAGTTGTCTTGTGAATTTGGGGCCTTGGACTATTTCTGGTCTATCAGCTAGTTTTGTTTCTCACTTACTTCAGCACGTTTGAAATAGAATGCCCAGGAAATAATAGCAAATGTATGTTTAGATGGTACCCCAAGAGGTCAGGAGGTTCAACCCTGTCATAAGATCCTTAAAGCAGAGGTCTTGACCTAGGGTGTCTTCTCATGAAGATACTAAGCTTTCAATATTTTAAGTAATTAGGTGCTTTCAAACACTGAGTAATCAGGACATATGGCTCAAGAAACCAATGCCATTTGGGCCTGATAGGTACATAACCTGTGTAATTAAGAATGGGATCCTGCACTAGGCCACTGTGGATACAAGACAGCTATGGACTCAGCTTTTCCACCCACAAAATGGCCTTAGCAGTGAATTTGGTTACTTCGTCAGTATAGAAGATAACTGAGAGGACTTCATGTGGTCAGGATGGGGCTAAGCTCTATAAAGCCTGTATTTGTGCCCTTTGTTTTGAAGCCAACTTTCCTTCAGCCCTACTTTCTTTCATTTCCAGAAGAATCTATGACCAACAGAGACTCTGGCCAAGAATCAGAGTCTATTCCCGAATACACAGCTGAAGAAGAGCGTGAAGACAACCGGCTGTGGAGGACCGTGGTGATTGGAGAACAAGAGCAACGCATTGACATGAGGGTCATCGAGCCTTACCGGAGAGTCATCTCTCATGGAGGTAGTCAGGCTCTCAGAGTCTGGGAAATGGGGAGGCAAAGTTTTAAATTGGAGAACAGAAGTGAGGTTCTCTGGGGTAGAACATCCCCAAGCAGTCTATGTTCAGAAGTCAGAGAGCTAAGAACATTACCTTATACTCTCCATTTATTAAATATCTGAAAATCTACAAGGCAAAAACAATTTTTCAGTATTGAGAAAAAAAAAAAAAAAGCTTTTCACAGTTCATATCTGATACCTATTAAGATTTTTGTGCAAAATTCTCAAAAGCCATGGCTGTCCAATGTGATAATGTCTGTTCAGAGTTCCTGTGAGGTGTGGGGTTGAATGAACAGTTTGTAATACACAACACAACTTTAGGGAAGCCATGGGGCCCCCCATCAGAGGGGGGGTGTGGTCATAAAATGTCTGTTGAGTTCTCCTCAGAAGCTTTAGGAAGCCTTTTTAGACTCACCATAGTAACTTTTTCCCTTCCAGAAGTTTGCATTTCTGTAAACTACCTTCTATTTATGCCTCACAACAGCTGATCCCTGTCTGGTGAGGGACCAGTGAAGGGGAAGGTGTATTTTCTGTTTGCATTGCCTTCTTGGGCTCTCCAGGAACATGTGTGACCTTGACTAATTTAGAACTCACAAAAAGTCAGGCGAGCACTAGCAACACATTGTTGAGTTCAGAAAACATCAACAGCTTTTTTTTATTACTTCTCCTGCATGTGTTCCTTTCCTGCTGCTCTCCAGTGCCACTCTTACTTCCCAGCTGTCCCAGAAAAAGCACAAGCTAACAAGGCAGTTGTTGTGCTCCGTATTCTCTCTTCCAGAATGAGGACAGGGAAATGAGAGTTTTGAGACTGCACTAAAAATTCGACATTTGTCTTCTAAGGAGCACAAAGGCATTTTGTTGTTTCTGCCACACATTCCTCCAACAGGAGACCCTTTACTTTCCTCCCCTTGCATTGCTCACCGTGTAAGTACCAGGAGCAACCACACAACCCAAGCATGATAGCGAAGGAAAGGCCTTTGTCATGACCTTTGTCTCTTCTCACGCTAGACCACCACACAGCCTGAAATAGCAACATGGCCCCATGTAGCTGCTCTCAGGTGGGATTGTGCCCTTGAAGAGAAACTTTTCCCACAGCCCTTCATGATGAAGGCTGGGTGAGCTTGCTGACAGGGACAGACAGCTGTCCCATGAGTCATGCTTTTGTTCTTAGGATGTAAACCACACCTGGAACACTCCCCAAACCTTCACTGGTGGGTTACTACTTCTTCGTACCAGATATATTTGGTTTGTTTGCTTTGCAGAAATCAAAGAAAAATAAAGGCTAACTATGAAAATAGTCTATTCTTGGTCTAAAAAGTATAGAAAATGAAGTCTGTCAACATAAGTCAAAGTCACTCAGTGACACATAATCTTTACACACACACATTTATGTCTCAGGTCTTAAGACTTGCTATGCTATAAGGAAGACAGGTGCATAGTTTTGCTGCCGTGGTAAGGGCAAGTCATCTCAGTACTTTAGTGGACTCACCTACTTATTTTTCAACTGTGGTAAAACCAAGTGGGGTGAGTGGGTGGGTCGGTTAATCCCATCACCCTCATATACAACTCATCAGTCCACTGAGGCACAGGACAAGTCTTTGCCTCTGCCTGTGCTGATCTTTGTGAGGATCCACCTGAAGTCTGTGCTGACCTGGTTTGCTTAGCTCTCCATCTCTGCCACCTCCTGCACATGGCATTTGCTGCCCATCATGTGCTGCGAGCTTGATTCTTTTGTCTGTGTGACTATCCAGTTCATTTTGAAGTGGCCTCCTCCCTACTCCCTGTCTCCCCCTTGGCCTTCTTCAGGCACTGGGCTGCATGAATGCACCTCTGGCTGTTCCCACCTGGCACACTGGTGAGATATCACCATTTCCTACATGCTGAGGTTTCTGTGCTCTGTAGGTGAAGACCGTGCAGATGTTACTTCTGAGTTGGCAAAGCTTTGTCTTCCATACTGGAGATGTACACCACTCTCTTAGACCTTATAATGATAAATTGTCCTGGTTATCCCCTATGGACTGTGTCACTCTGGCTTCTCATGAGCATTGAAAAAGCAGACTCATGAGGATATTTTCCCAGTCAGGCCCATGGACAAGTGCCAGCTTAACGCCCCTCTATATAGTCAACCGCAAAGTGGGAGTGACCAGAAAAGTTGCAGAAAGTGGCCCCACAGCAGGTACTGCCAACTGCTCCCAACTGCTCCAGTTCATAAAGAAGTAATACTAATGGTTTGGTATGAGCTGTTGCCAGAGGCCCTGTCCACGCCATAGAAGAATGAATTCAAGGCCTGTCTTGGTTGCTTGCAAGTCTCTACACTAGTGCTTTGATGACTTTATCAGCCAAATGGGGCTGCTCAATGTCACTGGTATTTGTATCCAACTGTCCTAGAAGCAGCATCCTTGCCCTCTGCTTAACTAAAACAAGCAAAGTGTTACAGGTGGTTTGTTTAGCCACTGGCATGGGGTCACATGGAGGCCGGAACTAGCTTTTTGATTATATAAAACATCCTTGATTAAAATAGATTTAAAATGATTTAAAACACTTAAATAATCAAGGATAATCATGTTGAAGAATGTTAACAAGGAGTTTCCTTCATTTTTTTCTGTGTTTCTGTCTCTCTGTCTTTCTTTCTTGTCTTATTTCACTCCAGGAGATTCAGGTAACCTTCTCTGCAGTGTCGCTGGACAAATGCTCCTGGAAAGAATGAGTAGAAGAGCTGCTGCCTGGTGTGTGTGTGTGTATATGTTTTGGTTGCGACTGTGACATCTTTCCTCCTCTGTCCATCCCATTTGCTGGCTGCAAACTTGTGTCACATCCCTTTCATGCCTCTCTGTGCCGCTGCAGGTAAGGTTTGCGGTCTGTGCTCCAAGGGCCCTAGGAGGCTCCACCCCAGGCTCATACACATGTCCAGCCCAGGCCACTGTGTTCCTGTTACGTCGGCTGACAGTCTGACAAGAGCCAGGCTCCATGTGAATTGTTCTGCTGCCAGCAGGCAGCTCTACCTGAATTCGCTCTGTACTTTAGGACAGAAATTGAAGGTTTAACTTATCCAAAAAAGCATCAGGGTGGGCTTGGGGGCAAAAAGCATGCAGCTCCCCACCCCACTCATTTTAGGCATTGCATTTTGCCAGTGATTATTATCTGAAGTATCTGAAGAGTGTAAACATCAACTCTTATTTAGGAGGAACACTTTCATGTGGAAATTTTTTTTTAATTTCCAATCTTAAGTCATCTCCCTTCTTACAGAAGCCCTACCCCAAAGTACAGAGCCATTTTTCAGTTATAATTCCAGCTTATTTTTTTATTTTTGTTGCTGAGGATTAGATCCAGGGTTTTCAGCTTGCTAGGCAAGCATTCTGCCCATGAGCCAAATCCCAGTCCCTACAGCCATTTCGATGTAAAGAGACGTTCCAGCAGAATGTCAGTTTAAATTAGCCAGCCAACCCCTCTGTGTTCCTTTTGCTAAAGCATCTCCAGCGAGCAGGGCGCTGCATCGTTCAAGCAAGCATAGCATGGGAGATTGCTTTGGCTTCTGAAGTACTGTTCAGGAACTTACTTCTCCTTTTGAAAAAGGCCCTTAGGAATTCTGTGGGAATAGAAAAAGAAATCAAAATACTGAGCAGTCATAAACGTGAAATACTTCTGACACTCTGGAGCCAGGCAACTTCATGTACAAGGATGTAATCTCCCTTGTTTGTAAGCGAGACACACTATTCCTGTGGTGTATTTGCGTGACTTCTTAGCTTTGCACCATGCTGAATCTGAACCCCATACACCCTGGTGTTAGCTCGGCCACTGTATTGTTTGTGGATTTCCACTTACTTAACAATCTTCAGAAATGAAATTTTCTGGTAGAACGAAGATTTCTTGTATTCAAATATATTTACTCCTGCCCTTTTCTTCTAATATCTGTTTTAAAAAGACGATGATGAACATCTACATTGTGAAAAATATGAGATTAAATTTAAAAATCCAGAAAGAAGCCACCATACTGTCCTCTCACAACAGGTGTTGGGCCGGGAAATGGCATGACCACAGCGCACAACACCCTCCAATTAGTAGTGCATCGCACGGCTGGATGTATTCTTGGTTATTTCAGTCTTCCCCCAGCCTGTTCGTGGTAGAGTCATTCTCTCTGTGCTGGCAGAGAGCATCTTATTAAACTGCTTTCCAAGATTTGATCCCATCCACAGCTGTACCCAGCCCATGCTTTACCGCTACGTAATCACAAGAGGAATATTTAGGGTTTGGAAAAAGAAATGGTGCTTCTGGGAGGAATGGATTGGGTGTAAGCACATGTACTGTCCTCCTACGCAGAGTGTTGAGGGAATCTCTGCTTGATAACTAAGGGCTACAATTATGTGATACCAACCAAATATTTAAATGGAGATTATAAAAAATAATAGGGATGGGGGGATGTTGCCTTGTGGGAAGGCGTGTGCTTTTTAGCAGGGGTGAAGCTAGGGCTGAGTCTGCAGCACCTTCCCCAAACTGACAGGATGGAGCATTGTTTCCCCTCTGAAATGCCAAAAGCACATGGCAGTTCTGCAGCATACCTGCGACAGATACTGCTGTGACTTTCAAAGGTGAGCCTAGAGGAGCATATAGCTTGTTTGCAAGATGGTGCAGTGCAGAAATTATGCCAGTTTTATAATAACTTCAAATCATAGTTTCTCATCTACTCTCAAAAAAAGAGAAAAGCATTCTGAAATATATCTGCATATTCCTTCACCCTTTGAGTTTAATGTCCACATTTATGCGCATTGCTCTGGTCTTATTTTCTCAGCTTTATCGGCAAGTACTACTTCTACCTTAGACACATCTTTTTTTTTTTTTCATGGCTGGCTCAGCCTGCCCTGAGGGTGGGGGTGGTGCAGCATGTGCTGCCTGGGATCAAACCACAGTCCCTGAGGTTGCCTAAGCTTTCCTAAGCAGGCGCTTTAGACCGTTGAACCATCTCGCCAGCCCCTAGACACATCTTTTTAAAACTTTTTAAAATTGATTTTTATGTCTAAACAAAAAAGTTTTATGATTTTTTATTTTAAAGAAAAAAAGCAATAAAAACAATGAAACATAATTTCAATACGAGATAATAGGAAATTAAAGGTGGTTATTATATTGCAAATTGTTATCCTTAAAGTAGTTGCTCAGATTACCAGACACAGGCATGCAAAATTGATCAGATAATATAACCACTAACTGTTCCTTTTAATGAACTAACAGAAATTAGTGTGGGGATATATATATATATACATATATATACACATATACATAGTATTTTTTCTTTGTCCATTCTTTTTTCCATTCCTCCATCCCAGTTGTTCTTTCCTTGTGAGCAGTTTCTTTTCCTTTCACAATATCTGTTGTACCTTTTGGATCTTATTCTTTCAATTTCTTACACTAGGGAGATAATACATGCAAGTGTGATTATGCATTTATGAATATGGTCTCTTGTTGCAGCTGTATAGGAAATAGTTCAGATTTTTCCCAAAGCACGTACTTTCACACATTCAAAGAGAATTTAGCTGGGCCTGTCTTAGGTGTCCCCTCAAAGCTCTGAATTGTGTGAATAGTTACTGTCAACCCGGCCAGTCTGGAGTCTAGAGATTCCCAGAGACACAGACTGAACAGGCCTTAAAATAAAAAAAGTTGCTTCACCCATCTTCTCACTAGTATCTGATCTCTGATCACTGGACTACATGACTCCGAATTATATTGCAGTGACTACGTTCACCCTTCAAATTAACTGGGGCCTAAACCAAAAGGAACACTTACATGAATTCACAAATTTTGAACTAATTTTGTTATATAAGTTAGAAACAGGTAAGTTAAAAAATGTTGCCTAGGGTTGGGGATGTTGCTTGTAAATGAATGCTTGTCTAACGTGCACAAGGACCTAGGTTCAATTCCCATCACCATTAATATAAAATAAAATAAAATAAAAATCTGTTACCTTCTTTGGTAAGTTGAATATTTATACATACCATTCTTAACTAGGGATAACATAAAAACATCCACTATGTATATACATATGCTCTTTGTATATAAACATACTGTCACTATATGTTTAAGACAATATAATATGTCAAACAGAATATTTTCATATTCAAGAGAATTATACATGTATATACTTATAGAACTGTAGCTAATATTTATCCCATTATCTCTCTCTCTCTCTCTCTCTCTCTCACACACACACACACACACACACACACACACACCCCACACCGACTCTTCTGATTTATTCCTCAGGTTCAGTGTTAACCTTGTTAAGAACTTCCACTCTTTTACAAATATCTTTTTGTTTGTCCGCAGGGTACTATGGGGACGGTCTCAATGCCATCATTGTGTTTGCTGCTTGCTTTCTGCCAGACAGCAGTCGGGCAGATTACCACTATGTCATGGAAAATCTTTTCCTGTGAGTGTTCCTCTGAAGAAGTGCTTTCAGTTCGTGCCTGTTGATGGGTGGCGTCCGAGAAGGGGTCTTAATGAAGGGAAGTGGATGATGTGTAGACTATTAGAAGCCTTTGATAAAAAGCCAGTAAGATTTCTGACAGGGAACAGTGTTCAAAGGGCTAAAGCCTCCAAGAAAATCTTATCAGTAGAATACATGAGAAACAAAATGAGCAGAATTTGCCTTGCATGTAAGAATTTTACTACATTTCCTCAGGGAAAAGTATTATTTTTGTTCCCTGATAACATGTTTTCTGTCTGCTGTTTTTGACTTTGCTTATATCTGCCCTTCTTTAGTATGAGTTGCCCTTAATGTTTGGTAAAATTTTTAGCATTTTTGAAAGCTAGGTTTTTAACTTGCATATTTTCCTAGGGTGCCTGCATTAAAAGAAAAAAAACATGCAAATATATGAGCAATAGACAATCTCAGATAAATTATCTTAGGTAACTGTTCTGATCTCATGTTGAAGAGGTAATATGTACAGCTGTCTTTAAGTGTCATTCCCTCTGTAATGTAAATGTTATGCAACTGTGGTGTAACTCAGATGCCCTAGTCCACAAGAGCACTAACAGCGCCCCCTTCCTTCCTGTGGTCAGCTATGTCATAAGCACCTTAGAGCTGATGGTGGCTGAAGACTACATGGTTGTGTACTTAAACGGTGCAACCCCCAGACGGAAGATGCCGGGGCTGGGCTGGATGAAGAAGTGCTACCAGATGATTGACAGGCGGTACGTGGGTCCCTCCTGTGCCCCGTAGGTTGACTCCCTCAGTTCACTTTTAGTCTACCAAAAATGTGGTCCCATTTAGATAAGACCTTATAATATTTATTTATTTATTTTTTCTTGTTTCAGAACCTTTGTTTGTTTATTCACTCATTTTTATGGCCGGCTCAGCCTACCCCGAGGGCAGGGCTGGCGCAGCATGTGGTGCTGGGGATCAAACCGAGGTCCCTGAAGCTGCCCAAACTTTCCCAAGCAGGTGCTTTAGACCACTGAGCCATCCCGCCAGGCCCAAGACCTTATAATATTTTTTTTTTTTTTAATGGCTGGCTCAGCCTACTCTGGGGGTGGGGCTGGCGCACCATGTGGTGTTGGGGATTGAACTGTGGTCCCTGTGGTTGCCTAAGTTTTCCTAAGCAGGTGCATTAGACGACTGAACCATCTTGCTGGCCCCGTGGTCCCATTTAAGAACCCTGAGCTACGCATATTTGAAGAAACAAATTACAGCAATATCAGTGCAAGTGTTATTTGATGCCCCAAAGATAGTACATCCTATCCAGATTTTGTAGAATGTAACCTCAGACTCAGCAGACCAAATCTATGTTAATTGGGTGTGTGTGGTTGCCACAGAGAGGTGCGGCTAATGGATTAACCACAATAACCACGATTCCTCTGTGGTACCGCATGAATTGGTTGCTATTCACCAGCACTAGGATAATGAGTGCTCATATTTCAATGTTCACTGTCAATTCAATGTAACCACTAGGTTCTGTGGTACATTTGTTTGCCACTTTTTAAAATACTACTTTTTGTTGTTGTTTTGGCTTTTTTGAGTTTTTTTTTTTATCTCAGCAACACATGTTTAATGAAAGAAATTTCTGTTAATATATACTAAATCCATACCTATAAGTTATAGTAACTTAAAAACATTTTCAAAGGCAAGTACTTTAAACATAATTTAAAAGACAACATATTTTGTTTTGAGGCAGAGTCTCACTATGTAGTATAGGCTGGCCTTGAACTTGCTTATGTTGCCTAGGCTGGCCTCAAACTCAAGGCAGGCCTCCTGCCTCAGCCTCTTGAATAAATGGGATTACAGACATGTGCCACCATGCCTGACAAGACACTTTACTTTAGTCCATACTTGTTTTAATTAAGACAAAATATTTTATTACTGTATATAAGAATAGTGACGTGTAAAAATATATGGTATCTGATATGCATTGCATCTGCTTAGATGGGATCCCTTGCATGATGTGAGAATTCCCTGATAGATTCAACTAAAATCTGACTTGTGATTCAAACATTAATAAAATAACATGACTAATGCAGAAAAATATGCTTAAAAATCAAAAACTGTTAAAGTGGTAAATTTTCTTTTATAGAGGATGAAATGAAGGCTTAATAACACAAATTGCCTATATTGCTATGAAAAATGTTTTTTTCCAAAATAGTAAAGATAATGTTGAGAAAAATGAAAAGCATGATTGAACAAAAATATTCCATCATAATTATAAATTTATGCACTCCAAGAATACCACTATTCTATTTTATATTTATTAGGAAAATGAGATTTGAGTTGCAAGTTTCAAATTATGTCTCCATAGCATTTTTAAAAACTAATCATGGCCTTTTTTATGCCATTACATGTGCCACCATGCCTGAGAAGACACTTTACTTTAGTCCATACTTGTTTTAATTAAGACAAAATATTTTATTACTGTATATAAGAATAGTGACGTGTAAAAATATATGGTATCTGATATGCACTGCATCCGCTTAGATGGGATCCCTTCCATGACGTGAGAATTCAACTAAAATCTGACTTGTGATTCAAACATTAATAAAATAACATCTAGTAATTTTCCTAGAGCTCCTAAAATTATGCTGATTCTTATGTGAATTTATTTTGTTTTAATTACCACTGAAAATGAGTTCAGAGTAATTTATTATCTTTTCATTGTTCAAAACAGGTTGCGCAAGAATTTGAAATCATTCATCATTGTTCATCCTTCGTGGTTCATCAGAACCATCCTTGCTGTGACCCGGCCTTTCATAAGGTATTCGTGCTAGTGGAGTGAGAGTAAAAGCACTGCTAGTGCCTTGAAAAAGTATGTGAATTGTCCTATAAAAGCATTTGATAAGCCAAGTATCTAGGAAAATTTATATTGCATCTATCTTTCCTGAAAAGATACTTTCAACTATCCATCAAACATTAAAAGTGAGAATTTAGAGGGAAAAATTATAAGTGGTGATTATTTTATAATGAATATATCCCCTGATCATTATAAAATCTGATCATTATGTTCCTTCCAAGGAAAATGAAGTAGTAAGATTCCCATACCACATGAGAACAGGATATAGGTAATACTTTGTAAATGATTTGTTATTTTGTAAAGAAAGAGAGGGTGGTAATATGAGAATGCCAGTAAAGACTAGCCAAGGATAGAAATAGCCATATCTAATGTTCATTATTCCATTTCTTCTGAACAAATATCATGTGGGTCACCAAAGCTGGATGGAGTCAAGGGAGCCACCTTGAGAATTGTATTTTGATCAAACATCAAGAGTCTTGAGGGCCTGGCAGGATGGCTCAGTGGTCTAAAGCTCCTGCAGGCGGTTGCAGAGACCTCGGTTCAATCCCCAGCACCACATGCTGCGCCAGCCCTGCCCTCAGGGCAGGCTGAGCCGGCCATAAAAACAAACAAGCAAACAAACATTCTGGGCCCGGCAGGATGGCTCAGTGGTCTAAAGCACCTGCTTAGGAAAGCTTGGGCGGCTGCAGGGACCGCGGTTCAATCCCTGGCACCACATGCTGTGCCAGCCCTGCCCTCAGGGCAGGCTGAGCCGGCCATGAAAATAAATAAATAAACAAACAAAAGTTCTGAAACAAGAAAAAGAATAATAAAAAAAAATAAAATAAAAAGATTTAAAAAAAAAAAAAAAAAGAGTCTTGATTTCAATTCAGTACCTATTTTTTACATCACTATTTGATCTAAGTACTATGCAATTTTGTATCTGGGGGATGTGAAGAAACATAAGATGTTGTTTATCATAAGACTTAAAATAATTGGGCTGGGGAGATATAGCTCAGTGGTTTAAGTGCCTGCATGGCAAGCACAAGGTCCTGAGTTTGATCCCTGGTACCCCCCCCCGAAAAAAAAAGACTTGAATCAGCTATATGAAAGGCCTACTATTTATTTTTAGATAGCATTAAAAATAATGCTCTGCCTTCCAACAACATAGACTAAATACTTGAAATTTTCTTGTTCAAAGTTGTTGATAAATTTCTAAGGAAAGCTTTGATCACTTCCAGAGAACAAAAATAAATTTGTATTTCATATACATTTTATGGTACCATCCAGATTCTACCTTTTTTGATCAGTATTCACTTATTTCATCTTACTTTTTGTGATACCAGGAGTTGAACCCAGGGCCTTCACACCAAGCTACACTTTCCAGGCCTTTTAAAAAGTAACATATAACAATGATCATATGGGAAATTATGTCTAATAGTGGCTGACATTCAGTGGGTGATTATATGTATTACCTCATTTAACCCTAATGGACTGTCCTCTGAAACAGATAGCATGTGGGTTTCCCATTGTATTAGAAAACATCCTGAAGATTAGGGAGGTCATATAAATAGCCTAAGGCAGAAGCCAGCAATATCCTCTATAAAGAATCAAATAGTGAATACAGTAGGCTTTATTGGTGAGATAGCCTCACTCATACCCATGTTCTGTTCTATCCTTAGCCACAGATACTATGTAAGTAAGAGCTATATTCTGATCAGACTTTACTTATGGACCCTAAAATCTTCACATTCCTTTTGTTTTTCTTCTCAATGGTGCTGGATATTGAACCCAGGGCCTTTGCACCAAGCTAGCTACATCCCCAGTTTTTATTTTAAATTTTGAAAAGGGGAGTAACTGATCACTAGGTTTTCCAGCTTGGCTTAAATTTGTGATATTCTTGCCTCAGCCTTCCAAAGTGCTGAGATTATCACAAAATATTCTCTCAATCATTGAAATTTTTTTTCAATCATCTAAAGACCATGGAAGCTATTCTTAGCCCCACAGCTGTGTGAAAACACTGGCAGGTAGCCAGTTTTGGTCTGTGAGCTGTAATTTGCCAGCATGGGTCCATAGTATCAGGCTGAGGAGATAATGGACCCCATGGTTTTCTTAGTCTAAAAAATTAATGTGAGAAGCCATGGACTGTTGCATTCAGTAGAGTCATTATGTCAGCACCTCTATAAAGACTCCTTTTAATTTAGTTTGTACCAGCATTACCACTTTGATCTGAAAAGAGACCCCTAAAATGAGCTTGTCATAGGTCTTCTCATGGCTAAAGAGTTGCATCTATGGTGTGCATATGGCAGAGTCATTTTTTCAAGCAAGTCTCTGGTTCGTAGTAAGAGCTCAGACACTGGCAACAGAAATAGCATGATTCAGCTGCTGCCCTCCCCAAGGAGCTCCAGGGCCAGCAGGGACACAACAGACAGTAAACAACTGCCAGCTGGGGCACAGTTGAGCCACTGTGGGGCACAATAGCTCAAGGTGAGGATGAGTTTGGGGTACTGCGTAGGAAGTGAAAGCTGAGAGAGGCTTTCTAGAGGGCTTAGCCCACAAGGTACATTCTGAAAGGCAAATAGTTAGCAAGCTGAAATCGGGGCAAAGAGCAGTTCAGGCAGAGGAAACCAGCAGCAGGAGGAATGCACACACAGGATGAAAACACAGGCTCAGGGGACTCAGTTCTAGGAGAGAAACCACTGCAGCCAGAGCTCACCCTCTGCAGTGCCCTCAGCCCTGCTCCACAGCCCTGCATTCAGTGTAGACTTCTGTCAAAAGCTGGATGGAGCTCAAACCCTTCAAGTGAGGAAGACTCAGAACATAGCATGTTCCTGTCATGTGTGTTGACCCAAGACTTATCTACCAAGGGAGCTAGAAGTGACTGTATGAACAGGAAGACTTTCCACAGGTCAGTCAGAGATCAGTGAGAGCCACAGGTAAGAAATTAAAGAGGGAAGTACAGAAGAACACCTTTTTCCTAGAGCACAGAGTTGAAGGATCACAAGGCAGTTGAGCTGGCAGACAGCTCAGCACAATCTCAGTAGACCAGGGAGGCATATTTGTTTTTGAAGCCACTTAAGAATACTATGCTGTGCCGGGCGTGGTGGCTCACGCCTGTAATCCCAGCACTTGGGAGGCTGAGGCAGGAGGATCGCTGCGAGTTCGAGACCAGCCTGGGCTACAAAAGTGAGCTCAAAGCCAGCCTGAACTGCACAGTGAGACCCTGTCTCAAAAAGACAAAAAAAAAAAAAAAAAAAAGAATACTGTGCTGGGAAGATAGTTCAGTGGCCTAGGTGCCTGCCTGGCAAGCATAAGAACTCGGGTTTGATCCCCGGTACCATATGTCAGCCCTGGAACGCTATGCTTCCCGTGCTGGCCACTGGTGCTGCACATCTATAATCCCTGTGCTGGGGAGACAGAGGGAAAATGAGGGATGACAATAGAGTCACTATAAATCCATAGAGAAAGACCCTGTACCAAGTAAATAAAAGGTGTTTTTAATTTTTTAAAAAAGCAAAAAATGTTATGTCCTTGAACACATTCCCTTTTAATTGGAATAATCAATTTTTTAAAATTTACAATAGGAAAAAACATTCAAGAATTTCATATTCTTAGCCAGGCACAGTGGCCTGTAATCCCAGCACTCAGGAGGCTGAGGCAGGAGGATTGGTGTGAGTTCAAGACCAGCCTGGGCTACAAAAGTGAGCTCAAGGCCAGCCTCAACTGCATAGCAAGACCCTGTCTCAAAAATACAAAAAAAAAAAAGATTAGGAAATTGAGTTTACATATGTTTTTAAATATTATCAATGTGGGTAGCTTGGTATAGGCTGGTGAGATGGTTCAGCGGTCTAAAGCACCTGCTTCGGAAAGCTTAGGCAACACAGGGACTGAGGTTCGATGCCAGGTACCACATGCTGTGCCAGCCACATCCCCAGGGCACGTATTATAATCAATCAACATAAATTTGAAGTATATCAAAAGATGTGCATGAGTTCTATACAAATACTGCGCATTTCATGTAAGAAACCTGAATGTGCCTGGACTTTGACAATTGTGAAGTATCTAGAACAGCTCCATGTGATTGTGACCAGTAGGGGTAGCTCCACGTGGAACCTGAAAGAGTTGAACTCAGAAGTAGAGATTAGTAGCTCCTGGGAGACATTTCAAAGGATACAAGATTTCAGTTAGAGGAATACATTCAAGAGAGCTACTATATATGAGGTAACACATACTACCTATTTCAACTTAGGCTTTCCACAATATATATGCATTTCAAAACACCACCACCTTGTACACAGTAAGTATTCCCACTTTTTGTCAACTTAACACCAAAACAAGAACAACAACAAAACGATGTGTAACACACAGTGCCTACACAAATAGCTTCAGTCTTAAGGCTAGTACAGGGTTAAGTATGTCAAGATGTGCAGGCTGTGAGAAAAGTCCATGTTGAGCACCTAGGAGGCCCTGGGATCAAGCCCAGCACCAAAACAGCAAAACAAACACCAAAGAAGGTTTCAAAGAGAAACAGTGTTAGGGGCTAGGGAGATAGATGGGTGTTCTAAGTGCTTGCCTTGCAAGTACAAGGTCCAGAGTTTGAAGCCATACCAGCCCCAGAGCCCTAGGCATACCAACCCAAAACAGCTGTAAATCCAAACTGCATAGTGAGATTCTGCGTCAAAAATAAAAATAAGTGTAAAAGAAAGAAAAGTAGAAGGAGAAAGTAATAATGATTTTTTTCTTTTTCTTTTAGTTCAAAATTCAGCAGTAAAATTAAGTATGTTAGTACCCTATCAGAACTCAGTGGACTGATCCCAATGGATTGCATCCGTATTCCAGAAAGCATCATTAAGTAAGTTTTATACTTTTTGAAGACTTGGTAAGAAATAGTATACATTTGTAAAGGGCTGGGAGCCTTAGCAAGAAACTCTCTTCTAGAATAGGGGAGCAGTGGTATCCAATTTTTAAAATAAATATTGAACACAGTAGTATCCATTAAACATAGTTCTTTGCCTATAGCCTTATGTTAGTGTTCTTTCTTTTTCACATGATGATATTGTGGTGGTCATTCATTATCACTCACTTTTACCTTGAAGTTTGGCTCTGTTTTGGAGAAAATATAAAATTAACAGTATATTGGGTACTTGTGACCCCTATTCCATACAGGCGGGATAGGACCTTAGCATGGTCTGGATCTCTTTATTGCCTATGTGGCCATAGGCAAACAAATAGAATAACTTGGTTTTATTCTAAATCTTGTTTTTTTTCTTTTCTTCTATATATCTCTTTAGGTACAAGACCAAGGGTAGAGAATTTGCCCAGTCACGGGTGGAGGATAAGGAGTTGTTTTCTTGCTCAGTACAGGATAACGGGGCAGCTTATAAGTAGAAAGTATGGGTAACAAAGGTCCCCAAAATAAGAATAAAAATTAATTAAACAAATATTTGGAGCTACTGAATCAGATAGGAGAGAATGAACATTTCTGTCTGGTATATTGTTGCAAAAATACACGTTTTTTTCTTTCACTGTTTCTGATTCACCAGTTTTTGTTTTTTTGATTTGATTATAATTAAATTTTTTTTATTTTATTAAAGGCATTAGCTAAAAAAAAAACTAAAAAGGACAAGTGTGATCAGTTTACCTCCATAAGATCAAGACAGAGCAAATGGGGCCACCAGTTGAGTTTCCACAGAAACTGGAATGAAAAGGTTCTTTTAATGCCAGTTGATGATGTGACCACGGGCCAGGCATGGAGGAGCTCTGTTTTTGTCATTTGTCTAACTCTCTTGTAAAGTCCACTTTATAAATGCAGAGGAGGTGACTTAATAAGCAGTTACTCATGGAGAGAAGTAGAAGCCAAAAAGATGGGAAACTAGAATTCAAATCCAGGTCAGCCTGGCACCCAGAGTTCCCATGCCTTTTTCAAGTGTATTCTTTATCTCTTCAAAATGTACATCTACATTCAAAGCTCACAGTAGGCATATTGGTTTTCCTGTAGCCCAGAGCAGCCCTGGACACAGGATACTAGGGACACACAGGGCCAACTGGCTTAGCAGAATCAAGCTGTTCAGAAGATCCTAGCACTGGCTTCAGTCCTCACTGATGTTACAGAGTTCCCTCAATAGCATACCTCAGAATTGAGGCTACTGTCCCTCTAGTGGTACACCTACCTGCAAAATCTTTTAAAAAGCATTGAAGTAGACACATACCTATAACCCTAGCACTCTGGAAAGCTGAGTCCTGAAGACCACAAATTTGACCCCAATCTGGGCAACTCAGGCACAGCTTAAGGTCCTGTATCTCAGAATTTAAAAAGAAGTGGGCTATAGCTCAGTATGAAGGCCCCAGTGCCACTAAAAACATAAAAAACTGGCTACCCACATCATTTCCTGTAATGCTATCTTCCTTTGTCCTCTGTAAAAAATGACAAGGGTGTTCACTCTAACAGGAACCAGCACTGCCCACTCTCCAAGTTAACATGGTAATAATCCCCAGTGAGGTGACATAATAGCAGGAAAGGAGAAAGGGCTTTAGGACAGTTAGATAAGGACCTGCCCCCCTTCTCCTGTGTTCCTGAGACTTTGAATAGTTAGTAGGGTACGTTTTCACTGAGCTACGTCCGAGGCTTTGTTTTTGCTTTATTTTGCTTTGTGGGGTCAGGGTGTCCCCAAATTATCCAGGCTGGCCTTGAATTTCCATCCACCTGCCTCCCTGGGATTAGAGGCCTATGCCACCATACCCAGCTAAGCAACCTATTAAAGTTCTCTGAGTCTCAGCTTTGGCATTTGTAAAATGGGGAAGTAATTCGCACTTCACTGGATGGTCATGAGGAGCGAATGAGCACAAGGTATATGCACCACTTAGGCAGCCTCCTGGCATGGAGCCTGGATCTACATTGTTATTTATTATGATTGTGTTGCTTTTGGAGACTCCCTGTGACACCAGGGGATCAGAACTGGCCAGGACACTTTTCATGGGTTTTCACCCATCAGTGCTCAAAGCTGCATTAGAGAAGCGACTTCCAGAAGAAGGGCTCCATTTGGAAAGATTTTCTTCTGGAGGGAGAGGGTTAGCACTAGGAATGTTCTCCTGATGTGTCTGTGTTTTCTTCTGTCTTCTATAATCCAACTCCTTGAATTTTCTTTCTGTCATATCTGTCATTAGTCCCTGTTGTTTGAATTTCACATGAACTAATTTCCAAATTGATACAAGCCACTCAAAAGATCTGATCTCAGCCAACCCCAAGATCTATATTCAGCTGGGCTGCTGCCTGCTATGAAAGGACTTAAACAAGAGAAGAATTTGTTCAAATTGGATCAGATTTATAATTATTGATTAGGGTTGATCCTCATTATCTGTGGCAGTTATATTTAATTATGGCTCTGGAAATACTCAAATAGTGAATACTGAACTATTATTGTTCTAGGGAAAAAATAAGGTTAGATTCCTAAAAGACTCAGTGCACCTTTTTATCACCAATCAGTATTTGAATTATTTTGTGCATGTTTCTGTTTGAAATCACCTTGTTAGATTATTCCATTGTTCAATATATATATATATATATATATATATATATATATATATATATATATATTTTCTGTAAGTCCCATCGTAGCGTTCTTGTGCTTTATAATACCAGCCAATATTGCAACTCTATGCTTGGTCATTTTAAATAGCAAAATCACCAACAAAAAGCCCTGAAACAGAGAAATATCACTAAATGAAAAATCAAAAGGACACTTGTTTACAATATAAAAGGAGAAGGCGGAACCTCACCAAACTGAACCTCAATTGGTGATGTGTACAGTCAGTCAACTCAGTTCTGTTTTACCACCTGTGAATGTCTACAAATGACCCACAGTTGTTTTGTATTGATTTAGGAATCACAACTACATTTTAGTGAAGAGATAAATTTGCAAATATGGAGTTCACAAATAATAAGGATTTACTGTACATATTTATAACTTAGAAGTCATCAACTATGTCTAATGAAAATAAGTTTTCACCCAAAAGCCAACTGGATAATTATTTTGCGGGGCTTTGTCTCTCACGTTTGACCTTTATTTAAAATCTTTATGTGCCGTCTTTTCCATCTGTTTGCTTATTTTCCTTATGGCATCCGTTTTTTTATCTCATAAGGTACGATGAAGAGCGATCTTTTAAGAGAAGTGTGAGGTAAAACTCTGCCAATCTCTATTATGCTGGACCCTCTGTGTGTATACTCTAGTGTTTTACTTGTGGGTGACCTCAACATGCTGTATCACTTCCCTCTGTACATTTCTAGTCTTTGTCCTGTGTGTAAAGCTGTTGAGGTCAACCTGACTTGCAGTGGAAACTTACTAAGCCAGACACATCCCTGACTTGGCCCAGGATGCAAGCTAGCTCACTGTACCCGACACACTGACCTGGATGTTCCCAGCTTTATTCAGCCAGCATGCTCTGGATCGCATTGCTACTTTTAGATCCACTTTTGTGAAGATATTTCCAAAGTAAACATACATGAGCACTTGATGGGAGGAAGTTAAGCCGTGTTTGACTGAAGATGTCTTGGTGCACCAGCATAGTCTGTAAAAGCACACATGCCTCTGGCGTTTGGCTCTGCTCTGCTGAATTACTTTCTCATGCTCTGCTTGCTTCTTTTCTGTTTCTTTTCTACGTTGATAATTTTCACTCATGCAGACTGGATGAAGAACTGAGAGAAGCTTCAGAAGCAGCTAAGTAAGACTCAGTTTCCGTTTCACAGCCGGCATGATGTTGGCTTGCATTTCAGGAATGAGCAGGAGAATCTGCATGCTGATGTCTCATTCTTGCATCCTGATAGTATTGCTGGCCTTAGAAAATCCCCTTTTCTCCATGGTAAACACACTCCCTGCTGCCACTCCACCAATTTTCCCTATGATATTGGTTATTATGAAGAAAGCATTGGTCACTGTGTACTTTGGTTAAGCACACATGCCCTTCTCGACACCTTCACAGAAGAATGAATCACAGAAACTGCCATGTGGCATGTAGCATCCAAGTGCCCTTTGAGGTACACTGAGGCAGCAGATCCTCACCAGTGCATACTTAGGGTGAGAGTGATGGCAAGGGAAAAAAAAAAAATGAAAGATGGTTGTAGAACCAGCTGTCTGTCCTTCCATGACTTAAAATGACAATGGCACCTTATTTAGTGACCTGAAGGTACTGCTTTCCTCACAACTGCCAAGCTATTTCACTGAATAGAAGGGGAAAGTCATTGCTCCCTGTCATTGAGGTATGATGTTCAAACAGGCAAAGTCAGAATGACCATGAAAGTGTAAAAGGAAAACATGCCAGTGGTTCTTTTCAACCAGTTATTTAATGATGGAATCAGTAAAGCATTAGAATCAATTTGAAGAGTCTTTGAGACTCAATCTGCAGTATCTCCCCTTATCTGCAGAGGATTTACCTTAAGGCATTCCATGGATGCCTCAAGCCAGATATCTCACCAAACACTGTATACAGTATCCTGTGTTTATTCTTAGGCATACATACCTATGATAAGGTTTAATTTATAAGTTAAGCAGTGTAGGAGACTAACAATAATAACTAATAATTAAATAGAACAATTCTAACAATATAGTATAAGTGACACAACATACAAAGCATTTATTTCTGGAATATTCAATTTAATATTTTCAGACCATACTTGGTCCCTGGTAACTAAACCCACAGAGACCAAAACTAGAGATAAGCGTGTGCCACAGTATAGACAACTTGCAGAAGAAGATGTGGGTGAGGAAGTTAACACCCAAAGCTGGCTCAGGTCCAGTGAGGCAGTCAGCTGGAAGACATAAACCTACAGGTGACCTCTGCCCTTCTAGAGCTGCAAAGTTACCCCAGGAAGCTGGGAGGCAAGAGCTGCTCTACAAGAGCATCAGTCATTTCCTTTCCTTCCTTGTAAGTCACAAATGATTTTAGGACGCTTTATTGTAGAATAGGTTCTTCATTGTAGAACAGGTCCTATTTGGAAAATTTGATGTACTTGGCAAATTAAATTTCTTCCCTATTTCAGATAGTGTGTACACTATTAATTTTTAATAAGCTGTACTTTTAATAGCTATTATAAAAGCAAAAAGCCACAGTCTAAGTAAATATGACTTAAATACTGACAGTTCTTCTTTGTTGTAAAAGCCTGTTCTTTATCTAAACAATCCAGATAGAATCTTTGTTCCTATGATACTTTTTGAATGCAGGTAGCTTGCAGAATTTCTTGCCTACATGTGGATCTTTTGTATTAAAAATTATTTTTAAAAAAGTTTTGTGCTGATGCTGCCAGTCTTAGGAACATTCTTTGAGAACCTCTGCTCTAAAGTAAAGAGCTGAATAAAAATAGTGAGATTTATTTTTGAATAGTCCATGCCCTTATTTGAATTCAGTGCACAAGCCATTCACCCAAAACATCTTTCCCTAAATGATTTTATGTCTTTTGATAGTCAAGTTGAAAAACATTTGCATATTTGAGCATGTGTAGAAAGAAAGCTTTCTATTCTGTTCACCCTGCAAATGAGTGGAATACCTCAGAATCCTATCATGTTAGCTGCAAACTGCATCCCCTAAACTGAAGTGGCCCCTAAGTCCTGGGACAGCCTCTTAGGATGATTCTTGGTTCAAAAATCACAGCCACTACAAATATGTGGTTAGAACCAGATGCACCCCATTTCCTTCTATTGACAGGTGTGTTCAGACTCTTCAAATATACGCTTTATGAAAGAGCAACACCTATCTTGTCCATGACGTTGCTCCATTTCTGTTGTGTTTTTAAAGCACTTTCCAGACCGGCACAACAGCTCAGCAGACTAAGCATCTGCCTAGGCAAACACAAGGACCAGGGTTCCATCCCTGGCACTGCATGCTGTACTGGCCCCACCTTCAGATACCCAGAGACAGAAACCTAATCTGGGCATGGTGGTGCATTCCTGTAATCCAAGCGCTGAGGAGGCAGAAAAACAGTAGGATCACTAGGAGACTGAGGTGTGTAGTGAGACCTGTATCAAATACATAAAAAATAAAACAAATACTTCCTTCCTCTTATACACACACACACACACTATGCCCATGTTATATACCTCTAAATAAACTTTCAGAGGTGATTCATTCAGCCTGCCCTATCTTGTCTTTGAGATGAATTCACCCAGAAAGGAAAATATTTCTGAAGAATAATGGTAGCCCCTTCTTATTGTGCAGATGGGGAAGAATCCATCTGCTGCTTTGGAGCAACAGTGTTAAATGATTTGCAAAATTGCTGTTTTCTTTGGAAGGAATGTTCTAAGCTCAAAAAGCAGAAGGGCTGGATCTGGAAAGATGCCCTTTCTTGATCTATTCCAGCTTCTCTAAGTTTTTCTTACACACTGTCAACAGTCACTTGACTGTCCTTATTTATTAAAGTTGCCAAATATTCTCCATAAAAATACCAGACCACCAACAAAGAGTAGCGAGTAAGGGAAAGAAAAAAAGCCACTGCCCTGGACCACGAAATACTCTTCTGCCATTTTCAACAAAATAGCTAGCTTTAGTCTCAGACTTGTTATCTGTGAGAAGATAAATTGGTGAATGAAATTATATGCATTACAAAAGGAACTTTTATAGTTAAAAGGATCCTAGAGTCCCTTTAAATGCTTATTTTCCAAAAATATTTATGGGGAAGGAAGTAAAATTTGATGTACTCTAAGTATTGTTCAGAAACTGACAGAAATCAAACTTGAAGTTTGCTAACAGAGAAATCATTCCTGGCCAATTATTAGAAACAGCTAATATTGCCCCCAAACCATACACACAATCAGAACCTTCTACTTCGTTGTTTCACATGGCTACATTTTTCCTCCTTTCCCTTCTTGGTTCGAGTTAATACTGAGATTCATTGATGCTGTCTGAACAGAGAGCTATATGTAGTGGTATCTGATTATTTTTCTGTAACAAGAAAACTAACACCTGTGTTTTCTCTTTTAGAATCTTCAAAAGTCCTTATTCTTGTGAACACTGAAGGCTGTATTCAGATATAAACAGAATTAAGGGGACTTTCCTTTGTGTATGAAACATTTGACTGGAGTACACAGCATTTTACAATATTTAGTTCACTAAGAAAATTTTAACAAGGCAAATATAACAAGGACAGAGGCAGCATATGGGTTTTTAATCTTTTGTTTCCAAATCATGTGTAGTTGTTTGAAAAACAGATGATAAAAGAGTCACAGCTTACTCTTGTCACCTGCCCAGGTGTGGGTTTGCTCAGTAGTTGCACATTAAAGAGATTCCAATGCCCCAACTCAGTGATGCTGATCTGTAGTGAGAATAGAGAAATATTGACTGCTTCCTGTTCCTTCTTTGCACTCAGAACGAGCTGCCTCTACAATGATCCAGAAATGTCTTCTATGGAGAAGGAGTAAGAACCCCATCAATAATAGCTATGTGGTTACTTATAGAGATGTATGGCTGGGCTTGCAAAGAAAAAAGCATGCATTCAGGATTGGGTAAACTCCCTTTAGATGTTCAGCTTTTATTACTACATTTCTGAAATTAGAAACACGATAAATTTGCCAGATTTAATCTTTCCCATTCTTCCCATTCTAGTGGTCACCACTAAGGACAACTTAAGTCATTATATGACATTCTATTTTTCTAATCCAAAATTGAGGAGAAAATAAACATTGGGGCCAGGTGTAACAACATTTGGGCAAGAGGAACACAACTCTGCTTTCTGAACTATATTATCTAGTATGATTACTGGAAGCTTGCACTTCAATGTGCATATAGTAGTTTGATGATGGAGAAAGATCCTTGTTTTGCAAATTCCAGGAGGCAGCTGAGTCTGCACAGGACTTTAGGAATGGTGGAGTTGGATGATTCCCAGCCTGTGAGAAGTAGGAATCTAACACTTACTGAGTTCATCGCATTTGCCAGACTCTATGTAAACAGCCCACACACAGCATCAGATTTTAATCCTCAGAATAAATGTGAGATACATTTTACAAATAAGAGAGACGTAGAGAGATTATCTATCAGTTTAGTGTTCTATAGCCATTAAAAAATGGCCCAGAGAAATATATGCATAAACTGATTTGCCAAAATGAATCTCATTATTCTGTATTACTAATACAAAAATTTAAACTGCCCAGAACTGGGCTTTCAAACTTAGTTATGCAGATCTGGGGCCAATAATTTTTAAATCAGAACGAGGTGCTCTGTGTGCTCACATAGGAGTGCCATCCCTGATCGAAGGATAAAAGTCACTCAACTAAGAGACCAGAACTCAGTAGTGGCCACACTGGGACCAGGACAGCAACTGAGACCTTCCAACAAGGGGCTCCTAGTTGGCTATGCGTGGTAGAGCATGAACACTGTCTTTATTCCCAGACACCAAAAAGAGGAGTGATCAAATGTCAGTGTGTCTCTGTTGTCACCTTTTCTTCTTCCCTCGAGGCCCAAAGAGAAGTTGGAAAGACACAGTTAAGTGCTTCTGCAGATGCCATGTTGACTTTACAACTTAGAGGAAGTATAAAAACAAAATTTCAGAATGTCCCAACTGCAAAGAGCACAAAGAACAAAAGTTTTAGTCACACAGCTATTATTCTGAAAGTCACTATTGTCCTACCTTTTCACATGCAGGCTACAAAGCAAATTGCCGCATGAAATTCTGCAAAGGAGGCATAAACCCCAACCCACGATAATCCACTTTGCAAATACTGTGCATTTCCTTCTTTGCAAAACAGCACTGCGTGAGCAGTTGCAACTCACAGCCAGGTCCTGAGTCCTGGTCACTCACTGGCCTGTTGATGAGTGGCTGTTACATCTCCGGGCTTACCCACTCCTGTGCTGCTTTGCCTGCCTGGTACACGAAGCTCTTTGAGTTGAGAGAGCATTGCTTTGAGGGTGGGTCCATCCAGGCTGGACATGGGGAGGGAGGGACGCTACAGGCTGTCACCATAAATGCCCACTTGGGCTCTCTGTCCTAAGTCATGCAGGGCACATGATTGCCATGAGAAGGGTGAGATCTCAGTACAGGACAAGAGTGCCCAAGCTTGTTTCTTTTACTTTCTGACTTCCAGGCCTAGATTTTTGGCTTTCTTGGTTTTAGAATGAGGGGCTTTGCTTAGGTTATTCTACCTTCTGTTCACTACGGGGTGTTGGGGACAGGGAAGAATAGTATGTGGAAGCATTTTACATCTTCTGTAGTGAGGATGGAAAGGGTGACACATAAAATGGACACAACCTTTCACAGGCCTCAGTCAGGATGAGAATAAAAAGAAGCATGTGCTGAAATTCCAAGAGAAGGGAAAGTTACTGTCCTTCTCCCCTCTCTTCCCACATAAAACATAAATGTTTTTATTCAACATGAAATGAAATTGTCAGAAACTTTATAAAGTACCTCATCCACTTCATCTGAAATGACAATGGCCTCCTGCATAGTATCAGAAGGTTGCTTTGTTTCACTGCAAAGTTGGATATAGAAAACTTATCTCACTATGAGGTAAATGCCTTTAAAATATTTAGTTCTGATTAAATGTAATTTTTCCAAAACATTCCAAAAAATAGTAAGCCCTATATATATTTCTCCTTTACTTTTTTTTCCCCCTTCATTTTTAGGTTCAGATTTTATGGATTTCTTCATGTCCTAGACCTGTATTTTTCCATGTATTTTATATTTTCACGTGTATTTAAAAATTATCTGATCAAAGATGGTTTGGTTTAACTAGATATAAATTAGTAGCATTTGCAATAGCTTCATTAATGCCATATGATAACAGTTGTATCAAAAACTCTTCAGAGTGTTTCTTTGTGTTAGATTATAAGAAAGTTGTCCTCTTGTGACTGTGTCTCATTCTCATCATAAATGGGTTAGGCTTCAGTCTTATAGCCTTTTTGGTTACCAAAAACTAAAGGGATGAATTCAACCCCATAAAGTTTACAAAAAGGTCAGAAAAACAGTGTTTTGAAATGGGCAGCCTGGTGTAAATGTTGGCCCAGGGTTTTATTTGGGCCCCACCTGAGGAAATACAGTGACTATATACTTGTATTTTTTGAGAATCCTCAATTGTGTGCAGTGGTTTAGACTTTTCAGGCAATGTTCTTAAAATTTTGGCTTTGTGGTATCTTCCTGGCTCGTAAATGGAAATGAACCAACTCTATGAGAAAGAAAATAAAATTGTCATCAGAAGATCAGAGCTAATACAGACTTCTTGGATTTCCTGTGGCCCAAAGTACATGTTAGGACCAATGATCAAGCAATATAAAGAATTACTATACAGGAGAGATATATTAAGAGAAAGAATACAGTGAGTAAAAAGTGGGCAGCTCCTGAGACGGCATGGTTGCACATGCCTGCAATCCCATCACTTGGAATGCTGAAAACAGAAGAATCACTACAAGTCCTAGCTACATAGAGGGACTATGTAGACCCTGTCCTAAGTACATCTAAAAAAAAAAAAAAAAAAAAAAAAAGGAAGAGAGGACAGCTCCAAAGTAATCTTCTACAGATGAGACAAGACCTGGCCTCTGGCATCCTTCACAGTGCCAAGCATGGCTGGGCTCCAGAAACACACTGAAGAGACAAGATTGCATTTAGTCACTGAAGGAAAGAGGCGATTTTCCTGTTTGAAAAAGGACCTGAGGCACTACTATTATGAAGACATTAGACATAATCAATGCCTATGGTTGAGGACACACTGAACTTGATTCTTAGCATGCTGTAGGAGCATGCTTGCTCCAAGTTAGAGTACACGAGTGGCAGGAGGTTCTCAGCCCAGTCCCCACAACTACAAAATGGTGAAATTGCTAAGGGTATTTTAGAGGAAAGATCCTTTACTTAAGTTATAGACAGGCAGCACGGCTTACCAATAGCTTTGTTTGCAAAACTGTCAGAAGGAACACTGCTAAGCTGCAGGAATCCCACAAGTAAATACCAGTGAAGCCTTTGTGGCAGGCACCCTGATAACTCAGGAGGCCAGAGACAGAGCAGTCTGCGCATACTTCCTAAACTGCCTTTCTCAACCAGTGGTTCCTCTTTTCTTAATAACTGTAGTTCCTCAGATTATTCACTGACTTTTAGTTCTCCTCCTCTACGTTAGATGTACTAGAACTTTGTATTTCATGCACTAAACAGCAGAAGAGAGACATAGGTGGCTTGAGGGGAAAGCTTGTTTCTTTGTTTTGCAAGGCTGGGATGACCCTAGGGCCTTGCAGATACCAGGCAAGTACTCTACCAGTGAGCTGCACCTGAGCCCTAAGAAAATTCTAGACTTGCTCCCTAGATGTTTGGGAACCCAGATATGCTTCCTGTACTAGATGATACATTGTGTCAACTTGAGAAGTTTAAAAGTTTAATTAAGTGACTCAGCAGAGAGCCAGGATTCTTACTTTGTAAACAACCTCATCCTGTGCAAGAGGAGAGCATGAGCGTTGTATTGAGCTCTAAACTCCTACTGTGGAGTAACCTGCTTATAATGTAAGGAAGAGAGAGGCTGACTAGAAGCCACAGCTGCTGCTCTTCCCTTTGCTCTTTGCTGTTTTCTGCTATCATGAACTGCTGCTCTCTGCCATGTGCCACTGTGCCTGGGAGCCAGCAGAGTATAGACTGAAACCTCAAACTGAGTTAATTAAACCTTTGCTTCCCTAATCTTGGGTGTCAGGTGTTTTGTCCTGGCAATGAGGTAAAAGTAACTGAGACAGAATTTGGTACCAGGAGTGTGGTTGTTTCTGTGTCTACCTGACCATGTTGTTCAAGAGCCTTTGGGGATGACTTATAGGAAGAGATAGTAATGGTTTGGAGACATCACCTACAAGCAAACAGCTGGGATGCCTTTGGCTCTTCTGTATGGGAGATTCTGGTTAGAGCTCAGAAAACCAGAATACTGATAGAAAGTCTGCCTACCAAGACCAGATTGAGGAAGTTTCTGCTGGGAAGAGGAACTGCATAAGTTGTTGGACTCCAGAAGATTTGTGTTATGGCTTGACAGAAAGTTTGTCTACATTTTGCTCATGTTCAGAGACTTTGAGAGTAAGATTAAACATGGCAGACTGGTTAATCTGGTAAAAGGAATCTCAAAGGAGTCAAATATTGAGGCAATGACATGGCTATTATTGGGGGCTTTTAGTAAGATTTATGTTGAGAATCAAGAGCAAATAGCCCAGAAGAATAATTTAAAATGTTGTCAGTTTGTCTAGAAAAGAAGTACCAGGAAGGCTGTGGACTGAGATCTCCATTGCCCAGAAGGAACAGAAGAATAGAAAAGATGTCGTGAGGGCACAGGAGGTGGCAGGTTCTCATCCTTTGCAGCCTCAGAATTGCAAGGGCGAGGACTTTGCTTTGAGGAGAAATCTACAGACCCCTATGTTCCAGAATAGAGGCAGCAGCCACACTAAATTCCAGAATGGTACTGGCATAGAGAATTTGTTCCTCAGAATCAGGATCAGAGTGCTCAGCAATACAGGCATTCAACCCCTACAGCCAAGCAGAAAGAAAGGCTGGCTACTGTTTCTGCTGGCAGCAGCCTTTGTCATCATCCACATGACAGTAGCTTTAGGTGCATTCAAAATGCAGGAGTTGTGAGGTTAAGGAGGCTTCCACTTAGATTTCAGAAGGCCTGGGAGGCCAAGCAATGTGCCCCTGAGAGGGCAATGTGTAAAGCTGTAAGTGAGAAGCCTATTCAGTGGAAACCTCAGAAGTTTGAAAAAGCCAAGAATGTGGGTTGTCTAAGAAAATCAGCAAATAGGGAGCAAAGCAGGCCTGAGAGAAAAGCCATGAGAGCTACTATCAGAAATGCCTTAGGGGTAGGCTTTTGGAGTTTTGTAAGGCTTTTGGAGTTTACAACTCATTACAGGTTGTTTTGGATGTTCCACGTGGAACTAAAGGACATTTAATGGTTGCCCTTCTGGATTTTTGATTTGTTTTGGTCCCAATGCTGAGACTTTTAGGACTTTGGTAACTCTTAGAGATGGACTAAAATGTCTGGTTGCCAAGGGGTAGATTGTACTGGTTGATACATTGTGTCAACTTAAGAAGTTTAGATGTTTAATTGACTCAGCAGAGAGCCAGGATTCTTAGTTTATAAACATCCTCATCATGTGCAAGAGGAGAGCATAGACGTTGTGTGGGTTCTACACCTGAACTGCAGGGTAGCTTGTTTATTATATAAGGAGGGAAGAGACACTGGCTAGAAGCCACAGCTGCTACCCCACCCTTTACTCTTCACTATTTCCTGCTGTCATGAACTGCTGCTCTCTGTGCCACTTTGCCCCAGAGCCAGCCAAGTATAGACTGAAACCTCCACAAACTGTGAGCCAAATAAACCTTTCCTTCCTTAATTTTGAGTGTTGGGTATTTTGTCCCAGCAACAAGTAAAAAGTAACTGAGATACTACCAAATCTTTTTTTTTCTCTTAGTTATTAAGATCCAATGCATTAAATTAGCTAGTCCCTTAATTAAACTCATTGACATCTAGGAAATTTTGGGGTTTTTTAATTTTATTTTTTGTTTTCCTCATTATTTTACTGTTTACTTCTTGCTATTTAGCTCTTGCTAGATATCATTTATTTTAGGCTAGTTATTATGTTTCCTTCACAAGTTTATTAAGCAGGGTTCTACCAGAAACAGAACTAATGGAATATATATGTTCCTACATAAACTTCTAATAAGGAATTTATTAGGTGGCTCATGTAGTGATAGAGGCTTGACAGCCCCACAGTTGCCCTGCAGACTGAGGACCAGGAGAGCTATAGCTGCTCAGGCCTCACCACCAGGAGTCCTAGCACAAGAGCGAGGCCAACGGACAGCCTGAGCATCGGGCTGAAAGCCTAAAAGAGCTCGGGAGGGCCGCAGGTGCCAGTGCCCAAGACGTGCAGAACTTGCAGCCTGAATTCCACTGGCAGAAAAACGGCCCCATGGAAGGTGGAAGACTACTGGCCAGCTGACCCCTCTTCTACTTTCCGGCTCCTTGAGTCACCAGAGATCTCATGGCACTGCCCACCTTAGGGACAGGCCTCCCCTCTATTCACAGTTGCCACAGGGCAGCTCCCCTAGAAACACTGCAGACACTTCCCTCCTTCGGCCTGGTCAGGACAATGCACAAGGGTAACCGTCACTATAAGGAACAGGCATTGACTACAAAGAGATCCTTTGTTTCCAAGATAGAATAATAATGGTCCTTCCTGAACTTACATCAGGAATAAGCCTTAACAGGCATTGTTTGTTTCCTTTGACCATTTTGAGAAGGGGTAAAATGCTTCCAAAAACAATTTTGTAAGCCGGGCTTGGTGGCTCAAGCCTGTAATCCCAGCACTTGGGAGGCTGAGGCAGGAGGATCGTTGTGAGTTCGAGACCAGCCTGGGCTAAAAAAGTGAGCTCAAAGCCAGCCTGAACTGCACAGTGAGACCCTGTCTCAAAAACAAAAAAAAAAAAAAAAAAAAAAAACAATTTTGTAAATAAACAAAAAGATCAGACTCTATTTTTGAAAAAAGCTTAGCAACGAGGGGAGGATTGTGTTCTACTAGATTTTTCTAGTACTATGAAGAGTTTGCATGATTTATTTTCAGTAAATCCTTTGAGGAAAAAAAGGCATCCTACCAAGTCCTTACTGCGTATTTCTCCTTCTCTTTCTCCTCTCTATCTCTCTCTCTCTCTCCCCCTCACAGTATGGACCTGAAACTGAAAGAACAGCCCTAACTGGCTCTAGCTGAGGAGAAGGCTGCTCTTTGCCTTATGGTTCTGCAGAGAAACACATCTACATGGAAGAGACAGGGCTGATGTCACCTTTTTCCACTTTGCACTACCTGGTGCCATTCTAAATTGCTAAGGGGTAAAACAGGAGAAGAGTGTTTACTCCTACCATTTCTATATGAAATTGTGTGTATTTTCCTATTTTGCCAATTATGTGCCTCGGAGTTTTTAGTTCAACCTTAGCAAAAAAAGTAAGCCCTTCCATTTCAGGATTCGGTTGCCCCTTGGTCAGCGGTATTTGGCCCCTTAGGTGGATGTTCCAGCCCAGTGCATTAACTTGAAATCCATAGTTAAGGATGTGTGGGCTTGTCCATAGATGACTTCTCCATAGACAGCTGGATTGCTCCACACTGATCACTTCAAATGTCAGGTACACAGGCCTCGTACTCTGCTCTCTGCTGTCCCGAGAAAGAGCTGCTGCCTGCCTGTAATGCCACCTCTTAAATTCCAGCCCTTCTTAAGAAGCCATAAGGCAGACACAGGTGTAAGGTCATCATCAACTCAGAGCATCATTATCGCACGAGTTATCTTTCACTTCCCGGAGGAAGCCAAGCTTCTATCGATTTTATTTTAGTTGTCATGATTTACAAAAATTAATCTTTTAAAATATTGTTTCCAACCGATGTTGAATACCTTTACTTGCGAAACAAGGCTGAATGTTAATGGCTGTCTATATTTTGAGTCACAAATCCAGTTCAAGAAGGTATACTTTCAGTGCCAAGAATTCAAAACTAATCTGCTCAGAAATTATTTGGGAACATTCACTTAGCCAAATTTCTCTTTCACATGCATTATAGAAAGTGATTTGCTTTAAGACACTCTAATCTGACCCCAGATTACATTTAAATTAAATATACTACCATTTGTAAAACGGTTTCTAATTTTCATATGCCCTTTCAAGTGCCAATATGACTTCTAATCCATTGGCTTTCAGCAGAGTTTGGCAAACCGTGCCAACTCTGAGACACCATCATAAGCTAAGGGTGGTTTTCACATTTGCGGTTGAAAAATGTTTTTCATGACACAAAACAATTATTCAAGTTTTAGTATCCATAATAAAGTGGTATTGAAACACGGCCACATATATGTTCCTACTGTCTACAGCTACTTTGGTACTACCTCAGCAGAGTTGCATAATTATAACAGACCAGAGGGCCACAAACCCCAAAAAAACATTTCCTGTCTTCACAAAGAAAGTTCGCTGTCCTCTATCCTACCTAATACATCTTTTCCCACCCCCAACCCCTCACCCCTCACCCCCCATTATTTGTGTTTGGTTTCTCCAGCAGATGGACAAATAAGGCTCCAAACTAGTCAAAATACATCATTGGCTAAAAAAGTCAGAAGGCTGAGTACGAAAGCCTGGCTCAGGTTCTAACTGCGCCACTCCAAGTGAGCTCAGCAGTTCCTTCCGAGCCATTTGCTGGCATTGCAGAGGTCCTTGATTTCCCCCTGGGCACCATTCTTAATCGTTCCGTGTCATCTCTTACAGTTAACTTGGCAGAATCACAGAAGAAATGGAAAGAGGGCTCTGCCCGAGTCCCCGGATAGTAACTTCACTGGGGACAGCTGTCCAGGATGCTTTAAGCCACAGGCACAAAAAGCCTGAACTCCTTGGAAGTAGATAATCTTTGCACGGATGACTGAGCTCTGCCCTTATTTGCTCCATGTCTGTGTCGTTTCCCTTGCACGAATATTCACACTACGCAGTCAGCTGTTTCCTCCGCTAGACTCCCTGGTTAGCTATCATCCCTTCCCACACCTTCCACATTAGAAAACATTTTTTTTTTGGATCCCCTTTCTTATGTCTGGCTGGTCTGACAACAACTCTACAGCCCACCCGCTCTCAGACCCTACCTCCACTATTAGAAACCCAAAGACTCTTTGCCCTCACATATGGCATTGATATAAGTACAGTTACCTTTTGTTCACCTGCTTCACACACTCCCTCAGTAGTGTTCCATTTTGGAAAGTGAACCACATGGTCTCTACCACCATGTTGACCCCAAGTCGTGTGGAATCCAGGGTTCAGCTCCAGTTTGCCAGCCAGCCTGGTGCACCAACAAGCTAACCATTCAGTCTTTGAACTCATCCAGCCTGTTTGTTTATAGACACTGACTCAGGTTTGAAGCTTTGTCTTCCCACACAACAATGATGAGCATCTCCAGACCCAACAACATTGTTCAAGTTGTCCTGTGGGCTACAGATCCATTCTGATATTTAGGTGTCTGCTATGTTATTACCTTGAAAGAACACATCAATTTACATGCACGTGCTAGAGAAAGGCTACCATGTGAATTCAATCCAAGTAAATAGAAATCTAGGTTACTCCTGAAAATAGTCTCTGTGCCAGTAGGTAGACGGATATAAGCTTTCACATCATTCATCTCTCTAGCTCTTGCATTCTGAGCGTTCTTGCTTTGGTTCTGACTTCTAGGAACTGCTTTGCATTTTTCCTGTAGATTTGTTGCTAAAGGAACCAAGGGCTCATTGTGGGGCAAAAATATTGTTTTCATGCAAAAGGACAAGTGTTCCTTGTATAGCTCTTGATTAAAAGCAGGAACAAAAACTTGCACTGAAGATGCTGTGGGGAGTAAAGAAGTTTGGGATGGGTAGCTGGGTAAGGAAGAAACCCTGAAGTTGCTGTCGAAGCCATACAATGTTTTATAGGGTTCCTCCCAAGGCCTGCGCTGAGAGGTGGGAGGAGTCCCTCCTCCTGGCCTTCAGTGATGGCTGTTAACTACCTTGGCAACGCACCCATTGCATCAAGACACCCCAGTAGTTTGCTCCTTTAGAAACAGTTAGATGTACATGAATGAACCTTTTATAGATTTAAAGATTTTTCTACTATGTATAGGATTGCTCAGAATAAATTGTGGATTAGACTTTGTTTTGGTAAACAAATTCTCCTTAAATAGTGTCAATAATATAAAAATATGTAACAACACAATATATGCCTATGTAACCTCTGTATCACTCAGAAATAAAAAACTGATTCCACATGTTTATGGCTTGCTTTCTGTGCGTCAGCAGCAGTCTTTCTGCAGCCTCACTTTGAAGCATTTTTATTTGGACATCAGTCAGCTTGGCACTTTTTACTGGTGGACTCTGGATCCTCAGGCTTTCCTGGCCACGCAAGCTTAGAACATTCTCTTTTCAATTTTACCTTCCATGTATCAGAGCTTGATCTGCTATTCTTTCAAATGCATTATTTATTCTTTGTTTACATAGTTCCTCATTTTGAAAATATCTCTATCTCTCATGGTAACTTGGTTTTGCCAGTTCCACTCTTCTCTGTCACCTGGTGTAGATTTACTTTTACAACTTCAGTTGTTTTGTCTTCAAACTTTTATAACCTTCATGATAACCCAGGGTTCATCTAGTTTTACTGCAGAGGTTCTTAATTTCCCTCTGGACACCATTCTTAATTCTCCCCTGTCAGCTTTTACAAGTAACCTGTCAGAAATCAAGAAGTGAAGAGAAGGCTCTGCCAGAGTCCCAGTACAGTAACCTGACTCTGGACAGCTGCCCAGGATGCTTTGAGCCATGGGTACAGAAAGCTCTGAATTCCTTTGAAGTAGATAATCTTTATGAAGATAACTGAGCTTCTTTGCTCTTATTAGAGTTAGGAATCACCACTGTGCTTTTAAAAACAAAAGAAAAATAATGTACAGATGTGGCCTCCCGCCTTCTGGTAGATTGTTGGACTAGCCAAATGGAAAGTCACTTTACAGTCACTGAGGTCTCTAACATGGTCTCGTGAACTAGTGAGGAATTCAGGGATATTTGCCTTCCTGAAGGAAGGGAAGAAGCAGAATAAAAGGCTGAGGTGTACTTGCAGGCAGATCAGTGCTATTCCAAGGTAGACAGTGAGAGTGAATCTGCTCTGATTACCTAACCCAAATGCTAGCAATGGGAGGCAAGCAATGTCCAGCACTAGGGGAAAGGATAGATAAAACGTAGCAGGCAAACACCAGTATGCTACACAGCAGTGAGTAGCAACAGGTCCTGTGCACGTAAATCATAGGGTAGAGGTGAAAAGCAAAGGTCAAGCTCAGTATTGATAGGACAGTGCTATGTTTGTACCTTCTAACACAGAGCTGTGTGTTATGCAGAGTCCTGCATATTTAAGGACTTAGCACCCTGGCTAGAACCAGTGTATGGTGTGAGGATCAGAGATGCAGTCGGCGTATAAATCAAAGTCAAAGGAGGGTTTCTTCGGCTGATGTTAAAAATGGGAGAAATGAAGACCACGCTTCAGGTCCTGAAGTCAGGACTTTCCGTAGCTCATAGACAAGCTGTGATCAGGCACTTTGGATCCTCACAGGGTATCCCCCACCACAGTGTCTCCTATGCTGTTTCTCTGTGCTCAGAGAACTCAGGTGCAGTGCCGGCAGGCTACCTCAGCTGCATCAGCCTTGATGGTCAGGAAGCTTATAATGAAGCTGGTGCCTTTGGCCACATCAACACTCACTCTACCGCAGGGTTTGTAGATCAAGAAGGACACTTCCTTATGAGGCTAATTTACCAGAACAGCTTTATTCACATTCCTTCAAAATATTACTTTTTTAACCAGGTAAGTATTTTTTTCAATATGTAACCACTGTCATACTTAGAGGACAAATATGAACACCCACTGTCTCTGGCCTCATGCCTAGCAAAGAAACTATAGCCCTTTACACCAGACCATAAGGGACACTGTAGGAGGGGACACCCTGTGAGGACCCGAAGTGCCTGATCACAGCTTGTCTATGAGCTACTAAAAGTCCTGACTTCAAGGCCTGAAACGTGGTCTACATTTCTCCCATATTTAACGTCAGCCAAAGAAACCCTTATATCTTATGAATCTTTTCCCGCTATGATCAGTGACTGAATAACCCAGTTTTCTCCTGAATTCATACCCACTGCTGCAGTAACAAATTACTGTTGATTCTAATTATTCATCGTAGGAGCTATATACCCTTGAAAACAAAAACCCTGACCTAGTGTATACTGACCCATCACTGCTCTGGGGGACACAGTCTGCTTCCTCCCACCTCTCCATGCTACTCTCTTCATTCTCCTTTCTTCTCCTGCCCAGAATCTCTTTCCCTCAGTCACATCCTGGTTTGGGTCTTAGTCTCAAACCATCAGTATGTCATCGGTCTCTGTGCCCTCTCCAAACTCTGTGTAAGAAAACACATTAAACTCTTCCCTGAGCTGATGACACCATTTTCTACCATTTCATTGTCTGAAATCACACACTGTAGGGGTTCTGCTCACTGCCTGTATTACTCTGGATGTGTGACTTAATTTATCCACATGTCTGGAATGTGGATGAAATTCTTATCTTACAAGTTTATGTAACAGGTAAATGTGACTTAAATGCCCTGCCTAATGATCAGTCCAGAGAAGGCATTCAAAAAACATTGTTCTCCTTTCCTGCCTCTTCAACCTCTTCTGATAGTCAGCCAGAATCTTCAAATCCACTACCAACCCCACCTTTGGTTTCTGGCAACTACACCAGGGTCTCATTTTCTTTCCTCCCCCCTCTCCCTAATAGACAATTCCTTTAACTCTAAGATAGTTGTAATACTCTACCTTTATTTCTCCCCTTACTCCTCTTTTCCCACAGTTTTTAATGTCCTATCTCTGCTTACTTTGACTCTTGATTTTACTTTCCACTTGGAAGCAATTAGAAGAAATTACTTTGCTGAAACATTTGCAAAACAGCTGATTGTCTACAGAATAACTCATCATATTTCCTGGGAAGATAGACTGTTGTGTTGTTCTGTGTCGATGCTGAAAGAAATGACGAGAAGACCTGATGAAGGTAGCTCAGAGGACTCACTGAGATCTGTCTCTCTGGAAGTGAGCCCTGAACTCTAGAAGCATCTCCTTTTTATTCAGATCACACAGTAGAAGATTAACAGGGTGGAGAGGGGATCACCAACATCCCAAGTAAGGGTGGAGACATCAATCAGGATTAAGCCCCCACACCTTGTTTAGATCCTAGTCTTCTAAGATCCCTAAGTAACAGATTCCAACCCACCCTAAACTTTGTTTATTGTTCTTCGCTTCTTTAAGATGCTAGTTTCTAATCTCTACATTGGGGCCCCTTCAGATTTTTTGATTAGCTAGCTTCAATTGGTAAAGTCCATGTAGTTATTCCAAAAATCAAAAAACTCTAGCAAATCTTTTAAAACCTGGTCTCAGGCCTGCTGGATATGGAATACTCAATTTACATTTCACAACGTGGACATCCACAAGTATTCGGGTGTTTTCCTTTCTCCCTCAAAGCCCTACTGTACTATAGAACATGTGATGACTCTCTTAAAGCTGTCCCAGAGCTTTCATTTTTGTCATCTTTACTGAGTTTCATAGACAGCCTTTATTTATTTTTTATAGCACAAACAAACAGAAAATAAACAGTGACAAAGGTACATACAGTAGAGTTTCAAGACAAGAAAAATTTAACGAAGATTGCATTGCATATTTTCGTCATCAAATCAGTATAGATCAATAGACATAGGTATGTAAGACTGATCAAACAATTAAATACTAACACTTTCAATAAACATTAATATTTTTTAACTCTTCCAATTGCATTTTGAATTTAAGTCACTCTTCTAAAAAAAAAAAAAAAAAATTATAGGGGTTGAGACTGCAGAAAACACAAGGTCCTGAGATTGATTCCTGGTGCCATCCAAAATTTATGTATTAATTTATTTCTTCTTTTGGGTCCTTAAACTAGGGAAACTATATGGTATTTGCATATGTAGGTCTGGTTTATTTCACTAATGAATATATATTCAAGATACAACCATTTATATATGAAGTCTTCTAGTTCATCATTCCTTATAGCTGAATAGTATTCCATTTTATGAAAATACCGTATCTTTTTTCAAACAATCTTCAGATGATGGGTATTTTGATTGTTTCCAGGACTTAGCTATCACAAATTGTGCTGCTATAAACATAGGTACACAGATACCACTACGATATGTTTTCAGTTCTTCTGGAAAAATTCCCAATAGGGGAATAGCTGGATTGAATGGGATTTCCAGCTCTAGTTTTTTAAGGATCCTCCACACTGCTTTCCATAATGGTTGCACCAGTCTGCATTCCTGCCAGCAGTGGAGAAGCATTCCTTTTTCCCCACAGCCTCTCCAACATTTATTGTTGGTTGACTTTTTTATAGTAGCCATTTTTTTCTGGGGTGAGATGGTATCTAAGTGTTGTTTTGATTTGCATTTCAAGAATGGCTAGTGATGTGGAGAATTTCTTCCTGTATTTATAGGCTTCTTGAATTTCTTTTTCTGAGAAGTGTGTGTTCATCTCTGATGCCCATTTCTGGATTGGATCTTTGAATTTTGGGGCCCTAATGGTTTTTAGTTCTTTATAAATTCTAGATAGAAGACTTTTGTCAGAATATTTATTAGTTAAAATTTCTTCAAAATTTGTGGGTTGTCTTTTCACTGTGTTGGTAATTTCTTTTGACATGAAAAAATTTTTCAGCCAGAGGAGGTCCATTTGTTGATTATTTTGTGTGTTAACCATGCATTTTGATTCTTGTCCATGAACTCTTTGCCTACTCCCATGTCTCTAAGATTTCCTCCGACTTTCTCCTCTAGGAGGTTTAGGGTTTCTCTTTTAATATTTAGATCTTTAATCCATTTTCATTTTAGTTTAGTGCATGGTGATAGACCTCGGTCAAGTTTTAGTTTTCGACATGTGGAGAGCCAGCTTTTCCAGCACCATTTGTTAAAGAGGCCACCTTTCTTCCAGTAAACATGCTTGGCCCCTTTGTCAAAAATAAGGTGGCTGAGTGTGTTTGTATTTACTTTTGCATCTTCTAATCTATTCCATTGATCCTCAGGTCTATTTTTTTGCCAGCATCATGATGATTTTATCACAGTAGCTCTGTAGTATAATTTTAGATCAGGAATTGTAATGCCTTGTGCCTTACCTTTGTTGTCCAGGATTGTCTTTGCAATTCTGGGTCTTTTTTTTTTTTTTTTTTTTTTTTTTTTTTTTTTTTTTTTTTTTTTTTTTTTTTTTTTTTATTTTTTTTTTAGT
>PVJA010005807.1:0-34462 GCA_004027025.1 Myocastor coypus | reverse complement strand
TCTTTCTATCCAGGAGCAGGGAATAGCTTCCCATTTTCTAAAATCCTCTAGGATCTCTCCTTTCAGAGTACTGTGGTTTTCATTGAAAAGCTCTTTTACTTCTTTAGTTAGGTTAATTCCTAAGCATTTCATTTTCTTCGGTGCTATTGTAAAGGTTATTGTTCCCCTAATTTCTCTCTCAGTTTGTTTGTTATCTGTGTAGAGGAATGCTATTGACTTTTGTGTGTTGAATTTGTAACCTGCTATGCTACATAGATAGCCTTTATCAGATTGAGGTAGACCGCCTATTCTGATTCTCTGTAGGTTTTTTTCATGACCAAATGTTGGAGATTATCGTGTGATTTTTTTTGTCTTTGCTTCTCCTCTTTGGAGTAGCTTGATCTTTGCAGCCACGCCATGTATAAGGAGCTCTGGAGCCAGCTGAGTATGAACTGAAACCTCCACAATCAGTGAGCTAAATAAACCTTTCCTAGCTTCATTTTGAGTGTTGGGTATTTGTCCCAGCAATGAGTAAAAAGTACCTGAGGCAGAGCAGAACTACCTGTGAGTCTAGCCCTCCTGGATAATGTTCATGTGGAACATTGTGAACAAAGCATAAATTAATATTTATTTATGTATGTAGGTATGTATGTATGTATGTATGTATGTATGTATGTATGTAAAAAGTACCTGAGGCAGAGCAGAACTACCTGTGAGTCTAGCCCTCCTGGAAAATGACCCTGGAAGAGTAGCCAGGGTCACAAACCAGAAGTAATGAAAAGCGTATATGCTCGACCTGTAACCTGTACCAGCTAAGCTCAATGGATGCTCTCCTCACACCCAGAGCCACCTCTGTGCTTACCACGCATGTCAGAGCTTCAGAGACCAGGCACCAGAGCACACAGACTTACCATGACACGAGCAAAGCCAGGTTTAAGTCACTGAAGTGCTGTAGAATCCCATCTTTGCAACCTAGGCATCCTTTCCACATGCCCTCCAGCATGCTTAGACTGGAGCCAAGTCCCTGTCCTTGAGCTGTGCTGCCTGAGGATTCCAGTCTTCCTGTGAGCATCATGCCTAGAAGCTCTGGACTCAGACTCCAAGGGACGAGCACAGCAATCCATAATTTACAAGGCCTATTGTCGATATGGATGACTTAACTTAGTAGAATTTCAAACTTGGATCTGTTGTACGTCTCCTCAATTTCAATATAGAGTTTGTCTAAAAGAAATATAATTGCTGTAAAAGGAATTACTGTAAATTGAATAAATATCTTACTTTAACAGAGTAGAATGTGGAAGTCAGCTCGAAATGGTAGTGGAGACCGAGGGGAACCAGGTTCAACCACCGTGCTTCAGCCACACTTGGAGTATTTCCTTTAGGTATATGATTTCATGAACACACAATCAGCCAGCAGTTCTTTCACAAAGGTTCTTTTTCTTTGCTTTGGAGGAATTTGTGAACGGTGGAAATGACCTGAACTGTCAACAAGAGTTTCACTCTGCAAGTACCCCGGGGAAGCCAACCCCGGTCATTTCTCACTGAAAAATAGCACATAACCCATTTTCTGTTGATTACTTGTAAAAGCAGAGAAGCAAATATCCACTTAGTCATTGCAAGTTTCCATGTGTACCAACAGCTTATAGCAAATTTCTTCACATTTCAAAGTTGGCATATTCGATTTTGATATAAGCTCCTGTATGAAATACCAACTGGCATAAATCAATAGCAAAGGTACAGAGAGGCTTCTTGGGTGAGGAGCACTTGCTCAGCCTTCAGGTTGGCTGGCTGACCCTGGAAAAAGACATTAGGGCACATATCTAGTGGAGATAATGTTCATGTGGAACATTGTGAACAAAGCATAAATTAATATTTATGTATGTATGTATGTATGTATGTATGTATTAGTCTTTTTGAGACATGGTCCCACTATGCAGTTCAAACTGGCCTTGAGTAGCCCAGGCTGGTCTTGAACTCACACCAATCCTCCTTCCTCAGCCTTCCAAGTGCTGGGATTACAGGCGTGAGCCACCATGCCCAGCTCAATATTTAATTGGCAAAATTTTTCTAAAGTGATCCTGCCATTTTACCCTTCTCTTGATGCCCAAAATTGGGATCAGAGTTCTGGTTCTGAAGTTTTGAAGGTATTTTGTCTTTTACTTCTCTGTGTAAGCTCTTTTGTGTTCTTTGAGCTGCTTTTCTGAGCAACAGTTGCTTTTAGTTAGTGTAGAGCTCAAGCTCACTTTACATTTTCTTTCCTTTTTCTAGTGGTTGTTGGCTGCAGATTGCAAGCTAAAACTTCTTTAGACAGGAAACCTGGGGGTGGGGCCAGAAGGGGCGGGGTGGGGCAGGGGCGGGGCGAGGTTTCAATGGATCTTGGGGCGGGTCTAAGGCTTGCCTGTCTTTGAGCTGAAGACTCTGGTCCCTTCCTTCCCAGCTGCTGAAGACAGAGGAGAGGAACCAGTGAGCTGCAAGGGTAGGAGCAGGGAGAGGTGAAAGCAAGACAATATATTTCCTTCTTGCAGAACTGGAGGAGACCTGGCCTGGCCAGGCCCTGCGAAGGGACACTAAGAGCGCTGGATGCTGGCAGTGGAGGTTCAGGCATGGTGGGGGGGGGAAGGGGCGACTTCCCAGAGGCTGCCCTTGAGGGGGACGCTGGCCCTGCAGGTCTGCGCAGGAGGGATGGGAGGGGCAGCAGCATCAACTTGAAGGAACTTACGGCTTCTGTGCGGGTCCCCTGGCCTTATCTATGCAGGGATTCCCACGCTAAGTAGTTTCCTTTCTTGTTCATGGATTGCCACCAGTTCTCCTCCCAGGGTTTGTTACTTTAGAATAAACACTCTCCGCAATGATTCATTATGTTGATCATGTATTTTGTGTTCTTTATTTTGATTCAATATTACCTCATCCACAGAACACTTTCTTAGGTTGTGACTTCTAAAATCCTAATAGTGCTGCCTTTTACAATGACATTTTTTAGTCCACTGAGAAATATGTTTTCCTGTAAGGATGCTCAGAATTGCTCCCGGACCATCAACTCCGTAGGTACTCCTCTCTCTTCCCAGGCTGTCCTTCCATATGCAGTGTGTGCTTTCTGGAAAAACAAGTTCCTTCACATAGGTGGGTTTATTTTCATCACTCTTGCTTTTTGTGTCATAAATTCTGAAAGGAGAGACTCTTTGCAGACCATGAATGGGTTATTCTTAGGTTTTCCTTTTCTGACCTGGGGATCAGGAGGTGGGGATGTCTCCTGCTGTCTTGGGCTCCCTAATAATGCACTGCCTCCCCCCAACTATGGAGTCCCTTTGGTCACCATGGGAGGTGGGAGAGTTATGGCTAGGAAAGGGGCAACAGGAAGGAGTCCTGTAAGTAGGGAGGCACAGCACGGGCAGGCTACTACCTGCAGATCTCAGTCCATGCTGAGGATCGTGGGAGGGTGGTGATTCCTATCCACCCACAGACACTGAGAGGGAAAGGAAAGGGAACCCGTGACTCTGGGTCTTGGTTATTATCTGGCCACGTCCACGTATGCAGGTAGGCAGACGTGCTGATTTTAGCTGAACCTTGAATCTTTCTCCTGCTGTGTAACGTGTGTAGTTTATTCGTATATAGTATTGTTCTGAAATGCAGCTAGGGGGAACAAATTGCCCTGAATTCTGACAGACTTCCTGGTTGGTCAGATGCCTCTGAACCTAAGAACAGGGGTAGGAAGAGGTAAGTGAGTGTAAAGAGTTAAAGGTTGGAAGGTGATTTCCCAGATGTTTGGAAGTGGCAGGGACCCCAGAGAATTGAATCTCTTTGACCAGCTCTTCAGATACACCTAATATCCCCGTGCACTGTCTCTGATCAAACCTGGCTGCTAATTTCTCTGGTACAAACCACTTGGTTTTGCTCTTTTCTGAGATAGTGTGTCCCTATGCAGCCTGGCTTGGAGCATCCTACCTGCACCTTTGGTTGGGCTAAGAGGTGTGAGCCACCACACAATGTTGATCAGGAAAATTCTTGGAGAGTGGATCACTGGGCCTGTGGACAGATTTCTTTCCTCCATGAAAGGACAGGTGGACCCACAGTATGACCAATCCTCACCACCACAAAGACCTGGTCTTTCCTCGGTGCGTCTGACATGAAGCCACGTGCTAAGGAAATGATCATTCAATTGCCTTAAACATAAGGAGAAGCAGCAATTTGCATGAAAGCCCTGATTCTATAAAGGAAGACTAAATAATAGGCCGTGGGAAGTGGAGAAGGGACCTGGGGTGCGTGTTTATGTTCCTCATACAATGCTATAAGATTTGATTCCTGCTCTCTGTCAGGTCAGGCCTCAGTGTAGGGACCAGGGTGTGTCCATGAGGACTGCGTAGCTCAGAGTCCCTGATGTCACTTCCTGTCCCTGGAAGCTCCTGGTCCTGAAAGCAACTTTCCTTTAGTTCCAAATAGCTTTGAAATGTTTCTTGTCTGCACTTCTCGTGTCCTCTGACTCGTTGTACTTTCTTCCTGTCACTTTCCACGTTTTATAACGGGAGATCACAGATTCCACGCTTGTATAAAATCTGTTACATACTTTTGCTAGCTTTTCAACTGTTTGCTTTGAGATGCCTGTTTTCCAATTTCTGTCACAATCTACCTTAGGTACAGAAGACACAGACATGTGCTGGACTCCACATGAAACATGTTTTAATGTTATTCTGCAGTGCTAAGTTGCCACACCTAGTTTTTTTTCTGTTGTGGTGGTGGTGGTTTTTCTAGAACCAGACATTGAACTCAGGACCTTGCATTTGCCAGGCAGGCACTTCTGCTTCTGAGCTATCTTCCTGGCAAATGTGCTACTTTCATGTATTATATTTTCATTTACTAAGTAGTGGTTGTTGTTATTTATACTTTCAATTGAAACCCTTTTCAAAATTTTCAACAGGGATAAATTTACAAGCTTCCAAGGTCTCAGCATATGCTTGTAAGCCTCTGATAAAAATCTCTCTTTTTTTTTTTTTTTTTACTTTTTAACAATATCAAGCCAAAACGTACCAACAGTGAACCGTGTCCCTGGGTGGTTGGTTTCATGAAAGTAGAGCAAGTGGGACTCACTTTGCTTTACCAGATCTTGTGCAGTACCTGAAATGCCTCCAGGGTGTGATGTGGAGGAACGGTTGGGCTCCTTTTCTAGGCTGAAGCACTGTAACTTAGCTAAGGTTTTCTAGGGCCTGAGATATCGCTGCATGAAAAGGGCACTACTGAGGATGATCCTTTGCCTCATGCTTCCTGTGAGAATCTCCCAATCTAGTTTGGTCACATGAATCACTCCAATTCTGCTGATCCACAAGGACTGAGAACCCAGCAGCCCCAGGCAGCATCCCCTGGCCCGTACTGGCTGCAGTGGGCATAACACCTTTGAGCTGGGGATACTTCCCAGAGACCTGACAGTCACATGGAAGGAAGTTGAGTGCTCCAGAGCAGAAGGGTATTGAATTCCTCCCCTTCCCTTCTGTCTTACGGAAGATTTTGCCCAAGCCCAGGTGATAAAGAGGACAGTGCAGTGCAAACCACCGAAGCAGAGTCAGCTCTTGGGACTCTTGTTTGTATGCAGGAAGAAAAAGGACAGTGCCCTCTGCCTCTAAGCATTATACAGCATGCGTGTACACACACACACACACACACACACACACACAGAGCTACACATATAGTAGTAACCCCTGGTAAATAGTGGCTTAGTATATGAGCATCTACACTTTTCAATATTGAAATTATGTTTATTCAGTACAATTCCTAAGAAAGGGGGGAAAGGCAGAAAGGCAGGGAGAATGTAGAATGACTCATGGAGGGAGACCAAGGCTGGGCCAGGCTTCCTGTTGGGTGTAGGATGTGTGTTGGGTAGCAGGCTCCTTGGAAGGTGGAATGGATCCCAAAGGGAGCCTCATTGAGCGAGTGTGAGATGATTGGGAAAACCGAGCTGTGGGTGGGAGAGCCTGAGGAATAGGCATCAGGGACTAGGCATTTCTCATGGGGGCTGCTGGTCGTGGTGACTCCTTGGAGGAGATATCTTGGTGGCCCCGAGATGTGCAGATGCTTTGTTCCTGTTTCTTGAGGATGCAGAAGCGGGCTAGGGCATCTGGGCTGTTGGAGGCATTGCAAATGGTCTGCCTCCAAGTGGAGGGAGGGCTGGAGGAATCAAGCCCTGTTCCTGGGGGGGGGGCCTTAGCGCAGGCTGAGCTGGGTGAGGCAGAACTTAGGGCTTCCTGGTCCTGCTGGGGAGGACTCTAAGCTTCCCATTGGCTCCTCCCACAGTGTTGGGAGGGAGCGCGCACACCTTGCAGCTAGAAGTCTAGGTGGAGGCTGAGGCCAACGCCTGGAGGCCAGACCTTGAGGGGAATGCTCTGGGCCAGAGGTGCTCTGTGGGACACTGAGAGTGGCCTGATCTCTGCCTACCAGTGAAGCTTTCAGCTCTGCTGCACGGAGGATCTGTCTGGTACCAGCGTTTTCTCTTCTTAAGTCCTAGAGGTATCTTTGAGCGCTAGCAGCCTTGGCCCAGTTCTCATGGGCCTCTCTCTACATGGAGGTCACCTGCCTCTCGTGGAAGCTAACGGTCCTCTCCCACTCCTCTTCCATGTCTCGGGCTCGCTTTCTGTAGGTCTCCAGCTCTTCGGTGACGTGGCACACCTCCAGGATGGGCAGTTTCTTGTCCTGTTCCGCCCGAGCCTTTGCCACTGCTCTCAGTCTCTGGTGGCCACGCAGCACTGTTTGTTGGTGGACCTCGGCACTCACTGTGAGCTTCAGCTGAAGCTTCTGGCGCGCTCTGCGCAGCTCTGTGTTCTCTGACTGCAGTGAGGCTCGCTTGATTGGTCTGCTCTGCTTTATTGGTCTGCTCTGCTCCCGAGAGCTGAGTGTGAAGTCGGCTTCTTTGCCCCTCCAGGTCTGGAAGGTGGGCTTCACTCCAGCGCCACAGACCAGTCTCTCCGAAGGTCCTTAGAGCCTATCAGCCAAGCCGGACCCGCTTTTTGGCTGACTTCTGACTTCTTGCTGTGAGTCCTGTGTGAGGTCCCCTGGGAGCCCAGAAGCCCCGCCTTTTGTGGTGAGGAGCAGGTGCTCAGGCATAGGCTCAGCCTGCTTTCCTTTCTTTTTATCCAGTTGTACATCTCCAGCCTGGGCGTCTTGCAGCGTGCTTTTCTGTGAGATGAGTTTACCCCCTTGCTCCCTCCACCCTTGAGCTTCCGGCAGAATCTGAGTCTGGCTTCCGTGCCCTTTTGCATTCTCGCTCTTGGTGTCTGTCGTTGTTCTCTCGACCTGTTGTTTGTTGAAGTTTAAAACTTGAGCCTTCAGTTCCGTTATTTCCGATGTCAAGAGATTTGACTCCCGTATTAGGGACTGGAGCCTGCTGGACGACAGCTCCGCCATCCTCGCTTGCTGTTTTCCCATATGCTGTGATTGCTCTTGGAGTTCTGTGAGGAGGCGCGTTATCCGCCCTTGACGCCTGACTGTGTCCCTCACTGCCTCCTTGTAGCCTGCCTCCCACCGCTGTGCACGCCGGGCCTCCCTGAGAGGTTTCTTCCTGCTTTTGAAGGTGGTTCAGTTTTTCCAAGACCTGAACTTTTTCCCTCACGCATCTTGCGAGGTGGTGAAACTGACGTTTCTTCCTCTGTGCTGCACACCGTCTTCTTTTGCACTCAAAAGTTCTCCAAGAAAGGAAGACAAGGGTCAAAACCCCTATCATCACTAGCCACTCCATGGCAGGAGGCTGCTTGAGCAGTTTCCTCGCTGCTGAGTAGTGGCCTAGAATGTTGAGTGTTTGGTCCAGAACCTAGCAACAGGAGCGACCCACTGCGGAGCAGTTGGGGGCTGAAGTGAGGGGCACCTGGGCTTCAGCACCTGGCGGAGATCATGGGCTGAGCTCCACTTTGTGAGAGGGGCTTTCGGCAACCATTACTTAGCTCTCTATCCTGGAAAAGCCCAAGTCTACACATCCCATGCGCCCACAATGTGCTTTCTACCTGCCGCCACCCCCACGCCCCCGCTCCCCTTGGTTCAGCTGAACTGGAGCCTCCTATGTGGGGCAGGGGGAGTCGTTGGTCAGATACTATGGTGTATGTGTATCCATGTCTACGACATCTTTCAAGGACACGTAACCTAAAATATTGCCAGGCCAAATAGGTCATAATAAGTCACTGAGATTATCTTGATAAGGAAAACTAGTTTTCTCACCTTAGGATGTGGTTGGTTTTCTGGCCATTGTTAGATGTTTTCATCCCAAATTAATCTACATGAACATATCTTGATTTCAATGTTAGGTCTTAATTTTCCACATACCAGGTGTTCTTTGTGTGTGCTAGAACTGCCTATTTATTTTCCTTCCTTCTTGGGCTCATTTTCTTTTGTCTGTCCCTTCATAGTTTCCTTGACAGTTATAGTCTCAAATGTTACTCTCATTCTATGGATCCTTCCTGAGCAGTTCAATCAACTTGCACACCTTTCAACTATCACTTGCTGTCTCTCACGACTTTGTTTCCTTCCTAGGTCATCCCTAAATTCCAGCCGCATGTATCTGGCTTCATGATAAATACCTGCACTCAAACTCCATCCCAAATACAGTCCTTCTCATCATATCCCATCTTTCTGTCACTTTCTCTGTCTCTGTCTCTCTCTCGCTCTTAATCTGTCTCTCTGTGTCTCTCCGTCTGTCTCTGTCTCTGTCACTCTTGCTCTTAATCTGTCTCTCTGTCTGTCTCTGTCTCTCTCTGTCACTCTTGCTCTTAATCTGTGTCTCTGTCTGTGTCTCTTCATGTACCCTGTAAATCTATCTTTCACAATAAACAGAAATAAGGTACATCTACATCAACAACCCTAGGTCTATCTTTCAAACAATATGGCAAAATATTTTGAGATAAACGTGACCACAATCCCAAAAAGGACAATAAAAAGAAACTACTAAGCAGAGAAAGCGTGAAAGAGAAGCAAAAAGCAGGGAACCAACAGCAGGAAAACAACATGGCAAAGATAAGCCAATCCATATGTTTTATAATCACTAATATGAATAGCCTCAATTCACCTATAAAAAGAAACAGATTGGCAGAGTGGATCAAGAAACAAACTCAGAGCCTTCAATTTTTTTTTTTTTTTTTTTTTTTTTTTGAGTAAAACTAGAAAATCTTGCTTGGGCCTGAATGCAGCACATGGTCTCAGCTAAATCATTCATGCTAAATGAAGAAAAAGAAAAAAGAGCTTAAATCAAAACAAAATGTTCAGACCGTAGATAACCCTCTTACTGCCAATACAAGAGAGTCTATGTTCCTAAGACAAACAGTGCTTATATGCATCTACCGTAAATTATTGAGACATCTGCGCAGGAGATTCATGAAAATTATCTGAGTCATGAAGATACTGATCAGAGTTCTGAAGCCGGGCACCTTGGTTACTGCCAGGAACAGGCTCTGTCATAGATGCTTCTCATAGCCCTATGATTCGGCCCATGCACAGTCAGCATCCTTGTCGTATTTGTTTCTCTCACTGAACAACTTTAAAACTGCAGATGTTGGTGTAGGCAGATGCACCAGTAGGTGTACTTGCCCATTTCTCCTCAGGGCCCTTACACAGAGCACACAGTGGGGCCGGCATGCTGCCCTGCTAGAGCTCCCTCTCAGCAAAGAAGCATGTAGGACTTCCAGCATCCCAGTATCAGTCACAGTGGTGATGGCTCCCACTGTTGGTGGAGGGAGGTAGAAAAATTGAGATAAAGTGACAAAGGGAAAGGCTGTAGTCAAGTGTAGTCCTTCTCTTTTCTTTTCTTTTCTTTTCTTCTTTTCTTTCTCTCTCTCTCTCTCTCTCTCTCTCTCTCTCTCTCTCTCTCTCTCTCTCTCTCTCTCTCTCTCTCTCTCTTTTTTAACAGGATCTTACTACTGACTCATATGATCCTCCTTCTTCTGCCTCCCAAGTGCCTGGATTATAGGCACTCACCCCCATGCCCAGACTCCATGGCCAGCTCAGCGTGTTCAAGAGCTGGGCCACCACAACAGACAGGACCAGGAACCCAACCCTGGCCCCTGTGCTTCCCTAAGCAACCGCTTGATCCACTGAGCCATACCCTGGCCCTTCTGAGTAAAATTGAGGCAAGAACCAAAATAAATGGAGATAAGCCTAGGGAAATTGGAGCCCAAGGGACAAAGATCTAATTGGAGTGCAAAGGACTGATAAACTCTACTGACCACAGGAAGCCTGGCAAGTGGTGGCATCGCAAACCTGCATTTGTACACACTCATCTTCCCCTTTGAAGAGACAAAAGCTGCCTATACATTCCTAGATTCAGGTGCTTCCTTGGTACCTTCCCTTTGGAGCCCACTCAGCTCTGAAGGATGTCTCTTCATTCTTTTTAACTCACTAGACCCAGTCCCTGGCCATGCTTTTGGGCTGCTTATCCTATCCTGGGTTTCTGCCTCATCTTTCCACCAGGTGTGGAATTGAAGATACTGTCCTGGTTCCAAAATAATACAGCACAGTACTTCCCAATCATGAGGAAAAAGCCTATGTTCATCTGCCAGTCCTTGTAAGAGGCCGACAACATAATTGAATTGCACTCCATAAGATATAACCGTCTGGGTATTGTCCATCTGCAGGGTGCTCCTGAACCACAACAGGGCAAACTCCCAATGGAGATTTATAAGCCTCTGGATCTCCCTGGTTCCTTCCTTGTAATATAGCTTGAGTCACTGTGCCCCTAGGTCCAACAGCTGACACAGGTTGCTTATGCTCATATGGAGGAGTAGAGGGATTAGTTGAGGGAGGAGCCAGAGGTTGAGATTTGGCAAGTATTGAAAGTGGACTCGAAACATCCAATTGATCCACCAATTTGAATGCTACTTGTGTCAATCGTTCCATATGTCGGAATAACTCCCGGTTATCTGCCTCTTTCTCCAACCCACTGCCCTGAACATCCAAAAAGTTCTCAGAATCAGAGGACAGAGGCTGACGAGCCAAAAATGTTCGCTTTACTTTTTGATTCTTTGATTTAAATTCTTTACCCAACAAGGACAAATTAAGAGATGTGGTACTGCCTTCATGATCCGTACTGTCCTCATCAACTGAAATATCTGTAGGACTGCCTTCCTGAGTCTGAGGAATCAGCTGCAGGCTCGATTCCTCAGAGTCAGACTGCAGGGGCTCCAAAGCCAAGGAAATAAGGTTACACAAAGCCCACACGCTTAAAGGTATAGGTTCTCCTTGTTGTTATGCTCTTTGCAGAGCTTTTTTGACCTGCTTCCAAACTTTTAAGTCTAGTGCAGCTTTTCCTTTAGTTGAAACCATAAACAAGTATCTTTTTATAAGGAAAAATAATTCTTCAAACCTTTTTGGTTTCACCTTAACACCCACTCCTGAGTAATGCCTCTATGGATATACTCTTCTTCTTTTTTTTTTTTTTCCTGAAGTGGAATTGCTCTGAGCTATTGCTGGTGGTCTCGCCTCCTCTGGGCATACATTTCCCATCCAGTCAGGCCTCTCTTAACTCACCCCTGGTCGTCTTCCGTGCCCCGCGTCAGGCACCCCTTGTTGTGGTGTTCTGTGTTGGTGCCGAAAGAAACGATGAAAAGACCTGATGAAGGTGGCTCAGAGGACTCACTCTCGAAGTGAGCCCCGAACTCTAGAAGCATCTCCTTTCATTTATTTATTTATTTATTTATTTATTTATTTATTCTTGTTTCAGAACTTTTGTTTATTTATTTATTTTCATGGCCTGCTCAGCCCGCCCCTATGGCAGTGCTGGCGCAGCATGTGGTGCCAGAGATCGAACTGCAGTCCCTGCAGCTGCCCCACAAGCAGGCGCTTTAGACCACTGAGCCATCCCACCGGGCCCCAGCATCTCCTTTTTATTTAGGTCACAGAGTAGAAGATTAACAGGGTGGAGAGGGGATCACCAACGTCCCAAGTAAGGGTGGACACATCAATCAGGATTAAGCTGTCGCACTTTTTTTAGATCCTAGTCTTCTAAGATCCCTAAGTAACAGATTCCAAGCCACCCTAAACTTTGTTTATTGTTCTTTGCTTCTTTAAGATGCCAGTTTCTAATCTCTACAATAGACTCTTTATCTGTCCAAATCAGGAAATGAACAGTTAAGTGTTACTATTGTATAGTCCTCAGGTGTCATTCAAGTCTCAGACATTGTCTCATTAAATGTCCTTTATAGAAAAAGAATCTTATCTGGAATCACATATAAAGTTGTCATGTTTCTTCTCTTTTTTAAAATTTATTTATTTATTTATTTATTTATTTATTTATTTTTGAGACAAGGTATTGCCATGGAGTTCAGGCTGGCCTTGAACACTCAAGGATCTGCCTGCCTCAGCCTCGTGGATGCTGGGATTACAGGTGTACACCACCATGCTTGGCTTTAAAATATATTTTTTTTTTGGTGGAGGGGTGGGTACTGGAAATGGAACTCAAGACTACATTTGCCAGACAGGTGCTTGTGCCACTCAGCTATATCCCCGGCCCTAGTTGGCATATTTTTTTTTAGCTGCTTGCTATCTGACACAATTCTCCAGTCTTTTCCTGATTAGCATAACTTTGACACTTATGAAGATTAGTCACACTTATTCCATGAAATGTCCCTTGTCTAGAACTCTAGCTCTTTGATTCAGGTCACTCACCTTTGCCAACAATATTTTAGAACTAATTTGTATTTTCTCATTGTATCCTACTGATAACTCATTTTAAATTTGATTATGGTGCTGTTCACTGTGAAAGTAAATTTTTGTCCTTATAATTAATGAGTATTTTTAGGGAGTATACATTCAGAGTCTGTTGCCCATCATGTTTTTAAGAATTTATATCAGTGCAAACTTGTGTAATCTTACTTTACTCAACAGACTTCAGTCTGTTAGTGGAATTATTTATTTGGATCCTCAGATTGGCCCGAGGCTGGCTCCTGGCAGTCTCTTTAGTCCAGTTCCTATACTTTTTTTTTTGTCTTTTTGAGACAGGGTCTCGCTATGCAGTTCAGGCTGGCCTTGAGCTCACTTTTGTAGCCCAGGCTGGTCTCGAACTCTCACCGATCCTCCTGCCTCAGCCTCCCGAGTGCTGGGATTACAGGCATGCGCCCACCATGCCCAGCTAGTTCCTATACTTTTTGATATCCCTATTTGAGCAATTCTTCACTCCTGGGCATGGGAAGTCCTGGCTTCTGCTTGTACTTCTCCCTGTGCCACCCTCTGGAGTGGCCCATTTCTTTGCAGAGCTCTGGAGTCGGTGCCAAAAGAAATGACGAGAAGACCCAATGACTGTAGCTTCAGAGGTCTCACTGAGATTAGTCTCTCTCCAAGTAAGCCCAGAGCTCCAGAAGCAGCTCACCTTTATTGAGGGCTAAAAGCGGGCTAAGGAATGTGCACAACTACTCTGGTGAATACAGACTACAAATCACTATGTTTTCTACCATTTGACTAACACTAGGTTCACACAGGTGCTAACAGATAACCAGTGAGCAGGGAAGGAGACAACCACTAACATCCCAAGCAAGAGGCCAATAGACGGGGCTCCAGCAGAAGAAGCTGCCATCTGCAGCCGTAAATCCCAGTAACAGATGGCAGCCTCCCTGGGCTCTGTTTCTTGCTCCCTGCTTCTTGGGACATCAATTAGGCTTTTGTCTCATCTCTATATTTCTACACTTTTAGTAGAAGAGGCATTTTGGAGCCAGGACCCAGTGTAGGTTGGGTGGTAAGTGACAAGTCATTGTTCCCTGCACACTTACTAGGCAGAATTAGAATGCGACTGCACACATGCACGTGCACATGGACGCACACACACACCCTATATTCCATATTTATTTCTCTGTCTGTGTATACTGATATCCATGAGTTCACAATGATATTTCTCATTCTGAAGCCAACTCAACCCCCTCCCACAGATCCCTCTCGAAGCACTGTGCACTCTGATACCCTGAGAAGGCCCCCATGTCTTCTCTCCTCCAATACAGTTTATAGCAGAATGTCCCCTACAGACTCATCATGTGCTGAGAAGTGGGGCTTTGGGGAGAGGAGAACAAGAGTTCCATGACCATCAGTAGATTAGTCAACAGGTAAGTTTATGGCTCAGTGCTAGGTGTTTTACTGAGCAGTGCTTTCCTGCTCTATCTGCTGCTGTCCAAGTCCTTCAGGCTCCAGGCAAGCAGAGGCACACTCCGTCCTGCTCTACCCTTCACTGCCCCAAGAGCCAAGAAGCAACGTCCTTACATGCATTAATAAGTAGTGAGTATATAAAAATTTCAGATGGAAGTAGACATAGAGGCATGCCCCTTTTATCATTCGTTTGTTATTCTGTCACATCACGCACCAAATCTGAGTGGCTTGAAACAATGCCATTCATGCATTATGCTAATCTGCAGTTTTGGGAAAATGTCACATCCCTGTCCCACACATCTATCTACCAGGATAGCCTGGCAGGGCTCTAGAGAAGCCACTTTCAAGAAGTCAGACAAACATGGAAGGCAAGTTGTTTAAGACATGAGGCAAATTTAAGGTTAAGATTTTCCTGAAGGAGAATATTTTTCAGATAATTTTTAAATGAACATGAGAGCTGAAAAAAAAAATGAACATGAGAGCTGAAAATAAAAAGGATAAGGTAACCTCTCACTTACTAAACTATAGTTTTCAAAAAAGTTAAAAAGCATGGATTTCACACACATATGCAAGGTGAGCCCATGTCAAAATTTCATCCAACGAATTCCTTAATTATGTTTAATAAGATATTAAGACTGGCTAAAAGGACAAAAACATTGAGATAGTTATAGGATAGGTAGATAGAATGAACATCAGGAATTACTTGATGTTTGCAAATGAAATACAATATTTGAAGTTATTAGTTCTATTAATGGATATCAAGTGGATCTTAATGAACCATATTCATTTGTAGGGCAGCTGCTCCATACTTCAGTCTAAGCCATACCCACATGGGGTGATCCACACAACCCCTACTGTTTAGTCCCAGGCCTAGCCCAAGGAAGCATCCCATTCCTCCAGTGATAAACTCAGGGAGAGATGTGTGGCCCAGCTGGAACCCAAGAGACAATGAGATTTGGCAAGGGTTTTTATGACAGCCACCACTCTTCCAGCAGGGCTTGAATCTGGAAACTTTTAGACTTGAACTTGCTGGCAAATAATCTGTCACTAGAAGTCTGACAATAAGGAAGCATAGAAGAGTTGAGACTGATACTACATGAATACCATATTTTGATGATTGTAGGTACCCTGAAAATTCTGTGAATCCATTGCAACCTTGGGAGTTGAAATCTGCAACATTTTTATTAGTCAGTGTATTTCCTTTCATTTATTTATTTGAGCCACATAAATTGATTCTAGGTGATTGCTGGTGGTGCAACTATGTTCCAGATCTGATTTCTTCTAAGTTAACTCCGTGAAAACTTTACAATGGCAATACATAAAATATGTAACTGTTCTAAACTAAATTTTACCTGGTTCTACCTCATTCTGGTTTGAATGTCTGAGTCCTCCCAAATTCATCTGCCAGACCTAAGATGCTGTGTGATGAGATTACAAGGTAGGCCCTTTAAAAGATAACCACATCAAAAGGTCTTGGTCCTCATGAATAGCTAGGCACTTCCACCCCTTCTGCTTTTCTCCACGTAGCACACAGCGTTGGGCCCTTCTGCCATGGGGGCTGCAGTAAAAAGGTCTACAACCAGACAGCAAGTGCTAACTCCTTGATTCTAGACTTTCCAGCCTTGAGAAGTGTAAAAAATGAATTCCTGTCATTAATTTATTATCAAATATGGCAATTTTGGACTAAGACATACTCACTCACTGGGCTAGGATAGGTAGACTCCCGATGTCAGTCATTGTTTAGGTTCTTTTACTCTTTAGTGATAAAAATTAGTCCCAAAATGCATCAAAAAGACTGTCTGGTCTTTGGTAAATCACAGCAGCTACTGAGATGTTCATGGCCCAAGGTTGTATAGGCCATTCATGGCCTCCTTGACACTTAGGAGATCTGGCATCTTGGGGGTTTGATGCTTAGTGTCCCCAGGCTAACACACATCTGCCTGCTTGGCCAGAAGCCTGCCACCTCCTAGGGTACTTGTAACTGGGAAATTTGAGCTTGTGGATTCTTCCAAACACGTGTCCTTGCATCCCTGTGGCTGCTGCAGACCACAAGCAGCTCCTTGCCTTCCAGTCCAGTGGCTCCATCCTCAGATCCTCCCTCTTCCCTCCTGGAGCTACCCGCTAAATCCCTCGTGCACACAAGAACCTTGGTGGAGTTCCACAGCAGGTACCTTGTGACTTTGTTTTGAACCGGGAAGCACAAAACTTGTGTATGTGTGTGTGTGTGTGTGTGTGTGTGTGTGTGTTTGTGTTGGGGGTGGGACTGTGATGGAGCCTTGGAGAGGATTCTCAGAATTCCCACTTCTTATTGTTCATACCCTCCTGTGATTACTCTGCTGTGGGCAAGTGCTGGACCCAGTGACTCATTTTTAACTAAGAGAACACAGCAGATGTGCTACCATGTCACTCCGAAAATGAGCCTAGGAGACAACAGTGACCTTCATGCCCTTTGTTTTCATTCCCTTCATCCATCATGGCTCTGAGGGAAGCCAGCCTTATTCCTTGGCCCTGTGTGCAAGAAACTGATGTGTAGGAGCACGGCCAGAAGGCATACCAGTGAGCTGGGACACGCGGGACCTCGTCACGTATACTTTGGGATACCAGAATCCTAGCCAAACCTTCTTTTGTGTTCAGCCTTCTACAAAACTTAGCCTGCTAAGCAGTGGCTGCTTGATGCACAGGAACAGTGACAAATACTTCTTGCTCTAATCCACTAAGATGTGGCACAACGTGCTACGCAGCGGTAAGGAGCACACACCTCCAGAGTTAGCAGCCTAGAATTTCCTTCAAAGACGGGAATTTATCTGTTTCTTCTTTTGAAAATCTCTTCTAGTAGGAGTAGAAGACACAATAAATGCCCTGACAAATTATCCTGAGGCAGCAACAATTATCCCTTCCTGGTTCTCATCTCTGCCTAAGAAATCTAAACTTACAATCCTAAAACCATGTTATTGGAATTCCACCAAGTTAATTCCAATCTACCACTCCCAGCACAACCCATGGTGATAACAAAGACACTAAGACATATATATATATATATATATATATATATATATATATATATATATATAATTATAATTATTGGGGAGCCAAGGGGCCCTAAGTCCAGCCATGAAGATGGTTTTCCACAACCAAGAGAGTGACCCAGGGCTGCATTTGGGTTTTATTCATTGGAGAACGGGGAGTAGCTTGCGAAAGGGAATTGTGGGAAGAAGGTGAGCACTGTGAGCTGGGCTATGTAGGAGACCTGCATTCACCTCCGCCATACTCAGAGATATGCAAAGGAAATAATTTGCATTATGCTATTGAGATAGTATATAATATTTTGGGGGTCTGGTGCTTCAGCTCTGATGTGTAATCTTTCAAGCCGCAGGAAGTCACAGCCTCTATCTTGAGGCTCCATCCTAGCTGACACTGTGGAACATTGGCTCTTCGTCCTGTTTCAGGGAAACACATGTGCCATCTTCAAAAATTACCACCAGCACCTCAGCTAGACCAATGTACACCACTTAAGGCCAACTGAAAGGATAATGAGAAGCTAGCCAGCTCTGTACATTTCAAATAGGGTCAGGCTCAGTCAAAATGGAGACAGCCACTTTTCTTTCAAGGAGAGCTGCTCAGGTGATCCTCCACAATCTGGAATGAGACAGGCCCGGAATGCCCACACAGGAGCAGTGCCACTTCCTGTGATAGTCAGGCCCCACTGAGCCCACACTGACGAGCACAGGAGTAACCTCATCTTAGCCTTCAACAAGAGAAAGGAACAGACTCAGAGGGGCAGCAGCTGCCACAGTCTCTAAGCAACCCCTTGGCCTCTCTAAAGAAACCCAAGCCTGTGCCAGTGACTCCTGACTCCTGGCTGTTCAGCACAGTAGCAGATGTTTGGACTATGACCTCCATCCTCTGGCAGATAGAAGAAGTATTGTTCTTCAGTTTGTTCATCCATTTTGCTATCAGTGGGAAGAAGCAATAAATTCAAAACTCCTTTGCTAGAGCGGAAACTACAAGTTTCCCCATTCAACTTGAGTTTTTCAAATTGAAGTTCAGGGATAATCACTCGCATGTCAGGTAGAAAGGCCGGGCCGAGAACTCAGGCTCTGTGACTCCTGCTCGGTGATGGGGTTTTTTCATAACAAAGAAGTGGAGGCTCAAAACACCTCAGAGACTAGCCTCAGATCTCTTGGGATATTTCTGCTCAATGCTGTAGTTTTGCTTATTTCCATCATCACAATCAGACTGGAATTCTAGCACAAGCCCACCCCCACTGGGCAGAGGGAAGTGGAGGAGAGGTGGCCTGGTCTCGCTATTCTTGCACCATCTTTGCCTCCTGTTCCCCAACTGTTGGCCATATGAGAGCACAGGAAGATCCAAGAGCAAGAAAAGTCATCTCATGAATAATAGTGGGACAGTGAGGGTGTTTTATCTAGTACACATTTCAGATACTGTCTGCCTGTAGCAGGCCTGTCATTCATCTTGCACCACCTGGTGCCTTGATCAGCGATACTGACACCAGCACACAGCAAAGGGCTTTCTGGGGTCATCTAAACTCAAGCCTGGTGTTGACTCCTCATGTCAGGGAATACTGTTCGCCAGTGAGCTCCCACCCTGAAGGTGGGCATAGGCACAGAGTAGGGCCAGAGCTCAGCTTCTTGGACTCCAGGTGCCTCCTGGTGTCAGGCCCTGTGCTCTGGCCCATCCCTGGGGCATCCTTCTCGAGCCTGAGAGCATGGCTTGTGACAGGGAGGCAGTTTCTGCCTCCAGGGGCTTTCACCTAGAGGTTCCATTAGCCCTGGGCACCCAGGCTGAAATGAGCTGTGTTCTCCTGGAGGTCACTGGCACAGGCTTGGGTTTCTTTAGAGAGGCCAAGGGTTTGCTTACAGACTGTGGCAGCTGCTGCCCCTCTGAGTCTGTTCCTTTCTCCTGTTGAAGGCTAAGATGAGGTAACTCCTGTGCTCGTCAGTGTGGGCTCAGTGGGGACTGACTATCACAGCAGGTGGCACTTCTCTGTGGGCATTCCGGGCCTGTCTCATTCCAGATTGTGGAGGATCACCTGAGCAGCTCTCCTTGAAAGAAAAGTGGCTGTCTCCATTTTGACTGAGCCTGACCCTATTTCCTCGTATTGAAATGTACAGAGCTGGCTAGCTTCTCATTATCCTTTCAGTTGGCCTTAAGTGGTGTACATTGGTCTAGCCAAGGTGCTGGTGGTAATTTTTGAAGATGGCACACGTGTTTCCCTGAAACAGGACAAAGAGCCAGTGTTCCATAGTGTCAGCTGGGATGGAGCCTCAGCAACAGCTCAGGAGAAAAATCTGGCGAAGTAGCCAGTATCAGGCTGGGTAAACCTTGGACAGCCACTGACATGCGGCTGCTCTCTCAACATGGACAAGCTTCAGAGGTAAGAATCCACAGCAGAGGGGCTGGGGAGATAGCTCCGAGGCACAAGTGCCTGCTGGGCAAGTGCAAGGTTGTGAGTTCGAACCCTGGTCCCACAAAAAAAAAAAAAAAAAAAAATCCACAGCAGAGACCAACACAGACTTCAGATGCGTCTGTTGGCAGGAAAAGCCCCACTGGGCCTTCCACTGGCTGCAGAGCACCCACAGTGCTGGAAGATGCCCATCTCCTTAAGAACCCAGCTTGTAACCGTGCCAGCCAGGGCCGTGCCCCAAAGCTGCACACTGAGAAGGCCCCTCTGCCCAAGTATAGCAGCTGTCACTCCGATTCTCATGGTGCCTGGGGACGGACGCTGGAGCAGCAACATAGCGCCTGCACAGACAGACAGGGAAGCCCGGAGGCCCACCCAGGCAGCGATGGCCACACTGGCTGTAAGCTGGAGGCCTGGGAACCTCCCAGGATAGCCCTGCTGTGCCGTGTACCCTGCCTCCACTCCTCCACAGCCTGGGCCACCCACTTCATCTCAGAAGCCCAAGCCCCTATCATCTAACCTCTGCGTAACAGTCTGCCATTTTGTCCCTCTCTCAGCCTAACACTCCCTTGCCTGCATTACGCATGACATAAATCTTGTGTATTCTTTTTTCTGTTAAAATATTCAGAAAGAAATCTGGGCCAATTGTAGAGTAGAACTCACACTTGCTTGGTCAGTCCAGAACCCTCATAGGTTTTAATAGTGATGGTCACAGAAAAATTTCCTAGTGCTTCCAGAAGAAGTAGGAAACGTAGCCATTTTAAAATATGCCCAGAACATTCTATTCCTCAGGACAAACTGGAGCCTAAATAACTAGGAAGGAAAATATCACGCTTACCCTCCTGTCTCCCTTAAGGGCAAAAAAAACCCCACAAAGCACTGTACCGGTCACAGGCAAGCTCACAACCTTGTCACTGGACTACAAAGCACTTCCCACAACCTCACCACCACATCAGTAGGGCTCCTGTGTAATAACCAGGAAATACAACTGAGAAAAACTATCTAATAAGTCTCTAGAGAATATTTAAGTAGTTTCTAAGGAAGTCCACAAACAACAAGGAAGCCAAAACAAGCCACCAGATGAAAGCTTAGTTCTGACACCTGCAGTTTCAGTAAACAGAAATGTGGACCCGACACTTGGCCAGAGCAACTATAGCCTCACACCAGAGCCTCTTTGCTGCAGTTCCTCCTGCTGAATTCATCAGCTCTGGCTTTCCACACAGGATTGTAAGGCAGAGAGAGAGAGAGAGAGAGAGAGAGAACTGGGGAGATGGCTCGGTGGTCTCAGTGACTGCCTGCCTACCTGCCTGCCTGCCTGGCCAACACAAGAACCTGGGTTCCATCTCTAGTACCCCATGCCATGCTGACCCTGGAATCATGGGCACACTGTGCTGGCTACTGAAACCACGTGTGGTGACACACACCTGTAACCCCAGCGCTGGGGAGGCTGAGAAGGGAGGAACACCACAAGTCTGAGCTGCAGAGCAAGACCCTGTGCCAAATAAATAAATAAACACAAACAAAAAGATTGCAGGGCAGGGGCTGGGGAGATAGCTCAGTAGAAAAAACACTTGCCTGGCAAGCACAAGGGCCTGAATTCAATCCCCCGTTCTATGCACACGCGCGCGCGCGCGCACACACACACACATACACACACACACACAAGATTGCAAGACATATGAAAACACAAAATGATGACTGCGTATAATTATTAACTAGACTATTAAAAACAAAAAATTAATCATGAATAGTTTTAATTTTTATTGTTTTGCTTTGCTTATTATTTGTTGCCTGGCATGCAAGCACTCCCCCGCTGAGCTCTGTCCTTAGCCTGGCTTAGTGTATTTTAATGGTGGCCTTATAGAAATAAAACAGAGAGCACGGAACACACACATGCATGCACAGTAACTGAGTGAGAAAACTCCAGGTACTGGTCTCATCACTGAACCGCAACAGTCAGCATCCCCAAGTTATGGGAGCAAGGGGTGATCTGAGTCACAGTTCTCAGAGGTTTCTGTCTGAATTTGCCTGGTGCCAAGGCGGGGAGACATGGTGAAGGCCGTGAGAGGGGAAACAGCCTGTGGCAGGCAACACACAGGTAACTGCCAGCAAGCCTCTCTCCGTGCCTTAGACTGTATCTAGGGCACTCACCCCGAGGGCTGGTAGCATGGGACGATGAACCCCAGCACCCTTCACCTTAGCGCTGCACCATGAATCAGTCGCACACTCCGGATCCAACCACCTCTGAAAACCCCCACCTCTGACCACATGAAGATTTGGGGCATCCATCTAGACCTAGGCCACAACAGATGGCATCTATTTTTTAAAAAAATGCTACAAACACCATTTAGTTGTTATCAATAAGAAAAACATTTTCTTTTGCAAAGATCCAAATGCCAGGCGTGGTGGTGCACGCCTGTAATCCCAGCACTCAGGGGGCTGAGGCAGGAGGATCGGTGCGAGTTCGAGACCAGCCTGGGCTACAAAAAGTGAGCTCAAGGCCAGCCTGAGCTGCATAGTGAGACCCTGTCTCAAGAAGACAAGACAAAAGAAAAGAAAAGATCCAGATGCCAGCACCATGCAGGGAAATTGGCAGTTTAAATAAGGCTGCTTACTAAGGTATTAGGGCCTGCACTAAGGCTTTACACCCTGCCTTTGCAGTGAAAATTCACCCACAAATGAAAATGGAGCTGTCAGACCAGATTCCTGTCCCTTACCTGTCCACTCACAGTGATATACTGAGGTGCACTTTGATCTGTGGGGTAAAATACGTCACTCGCAATTATCAGTAATGGGACTAAGCATCTTTCTTCATGAGAGGCAGACAGAAGGAAACATTCCCTGCTCCAGGGATTCTCAGGCACACTCTCCACAGATGCAGCTTTGCTCACCAAGTCACTTCTGGCCAAACTTCGCCCTGGATAACACATGGGGTGTGTTCTCAAGAAGGCCAACTACACAGTCCTCACCTATCCCCTCAGAGGACCTGGAGGTGCACTCAGGAAGCACAGATATGTTTGGAAGCCTTGAGAAGTTTCTCGTACCAAATAATGGAAAGGAAATGTGTAAATCAGAGGTTCAGCAGACTTCTGAGAACGTTGGATTTCATAGAGCCTTGATGTACCAGGCCTGTAATGTGAGGTTCCTGCCTCATCCGATAAAAGGCGTTCTTTCGCCAGTGGTTCCTGTGGCCAGCTGCTTCCTGAGTGCTTTACCACTAGGTTATTGTGTGTGATCTGTTTCCTATAAGCCACTGTGTAGAAACCTTCCAGCACCAAGGAGGCTGAGGCAGGAAGCTCACCAGTTTGGGGCCATCGTGGGCAACATACTGAGTTCCTGTCTTAAAATATAAATAGACTTCCTACTTACCTACTGCCTTCTACTTTGGCTGGAGTTTTGGGAGCCAGAGGATGTGCTGACCTTAGCCAGTGACGCCCAGGGTCAGCAGAGAAGACAATTAAGTAGAAAGGAATCTTCCCAGACAGTAGGCTCTGCTCATTTTCTAAGCCTGCTCCACCTAATGAGATCTGAAGGTTGCTTTTCTTGCCATAATGCTGAAACTCAGGCAGATGAATGGTTTGGAGGGAGCTAGGATTAGCCACCATGCCCTACCATCTTCACTCCTGTAAGTATGCAGGGCCGGGTAGAGATGTCAGATGGGTCCAGGGGCCTCCTCGCTAAAATGTATTTATTACAGCACACACTGCATTGTGAGGTGGGGGGGGGGGATTCCTCTGCTGTCCACTTACTAAAGAGAAAACAACTTCACCAAGTACTTGGAATAAACAATACTTTGGAGTAAGTTCAAACAGATTTCTCAGTCCATGCATACAACAAAACGTTTTAGATTCAATACACTTTGAAGATTCAAGCTCCTATCTCTTTTAAATACATGTGATTTATTTTCCAATATAGGATATAGGTGTTGAGCTCTATGTAGACAGATCCCATATAGTGCTGAGGACTGAGCCCAGGGCCTGTTCATACTGGCAGCTGCTCTACCACTGAACAATACTTCCAATTCCTTTTTTTTGGGGGGGGGGGCAGGGTCTTGCTATGCAGTTCAGGCTGGCCTTGAGCTCACTTTTGTAGCCCAAGCTGGTCTTGAGCTCGCACCAATCGTCCTGCCTCAACCTCCCGAGTGCTGGGATTACAGGCATGTGCCACCAAGCCTGGCTTAATACTTCCAATTCCTAGGCACACAACCCAGGCCTGCCAGTTGAGTTCTTGGGCTAATGACTCAATCTCCCAGTGCTCCACTCTCTCTCCCTGTAAAATGGGCACAATGGCATTTACCATTTCATTCCTAGCTAGCACTACGGCAGGCTGTCGTAAGAGGCTGGTGAATGGTGAATGGAGTCTTAGAGTATCATAGAAGTTCCGTGGAGCCAGGCCTGGTGATGAAGGTGGGGGTGGAGTCACCTGGTGTGGCCCAGGTAAGGTCAGGGAAAAATCTATGACTATGAAGAGCTTCTGTTATGGAGAAATTTTCAACAGTGTTTGTGTTTTATGTTAGATCGGTATGTCATTTTCATGTAAAGGAAAGACAAAACATTATCCAGCCTTTTTTGAATATGTATGCTTAATCCTGCATCAGGTTTTTATCATTGTCTGTTTAATGAATATCATATTTTGGGAGGCTGAGGCCAACGTGGGCCAAAGTGGTAACTTAATGACACCTTATCTCAAAATTTAAAAGAAACATTAGGCAAAGAACAGGGATCAGAGTTCAGTCCCCAGCACCACATGCCATGCCGGCCTGTCCCGACCCCCCAGGCACAGAGACACTGGGCGTGGTGGCATCTGCCTGTAATCCCAGTGCCTGGAAGGCTGAAAACAGGCAGATCACTCCAAGTCTGATCTGTGTAGTGAAACCTTGTAGACCCTGTACTAAATACATAAAAAAATAAAAATTAAAAAAGAATAAAGAAACAAAAATACATAAAAGGCTGGGGATGAGCTCAGGGCAAAGGTCATGCATTCAAACCTCAGTAACCACTTTGGGAAGAGAACACTGTTTTGGGTTAAGCTCCTGTACCGGGCTCCAAAGGACCGTACTAAAAATCAGAATGGAGCCACCCTTGCTAAAGTTCCACGTCACCCAAACAGAAAGTAGGTATAGCCAAGCTTCCCAAACAGACCAACTTTGCTCAGCACTATAATGAAATTCCCTCTGCCGGTAACTCTTGAGCCCCAAATCGGTGACCTGAAATAACCTTTGTTAAGCAATCCTTCTCTTAGTTTTGTCTATTTTTCTTAGTTCTGTCTCTCACCGGCCTTGCTTTCCACAGAAACCCCTTAGAGATGACCACCCTGCATTCTGTTCTTCGTTCCTGCGCCGTTCAGCCGGCACTTCCAGCCTTTCAGGTTGGGCCCTTACATGGCTGGAACTGAGGAACACCCCAGGCGGAAGAAGGAAAGGAACCTAGCCAACTATAGAATAAGGTTGCCGCTTCCATGAATCCTGTCGCGAAAAAAGAATGAGAAAGGTTTGTTAGGCTGAGATTTTAGGATGCACGTGAGAGTGGAGTGCAGGAGCACAGAGAAATGACATCATTTCCTGGGACAGGAAGTAACTCTGCTGCTCTTAAACGAGTGAACTACCCCCAAATGGCGGCCCATCCCCCCAAAGTAGTACTCCCTTCTACAGCTTCGGCCCCAGCTTTGTTGCTGTTTCGTAATAGGTAACTTAAACATGTTTGGCAGGCTTCCTGCTCCTTCCTGTCTCAATTAAGGCAGTCTGTGGACTTTAGTATCCTGGAAGAATTTTGGGTGTGGGTAGGTCTGATAGGGAAGGAGCCTGAATTTAACCAAAGAATGCAGATAGAGATCAGTCTCCGATAGAGATCGCCTTGAGTAGCGGGGCCTGCTGGGCTCTGGGAGGCGCAGTCTTCTTACAAGCACGATTTTTAGTTAAGATTTCCTTCTCTCCTTTCTAGCTATCGTTTATTTCTTCTATCCTAAGTCAGGCCCATGGGTACCCTGGATCTATTTCTATGGAATGAAAATTACCCAATTCTAGCATAAAAATTAAGCCAATTTAAATCTTTAAATCAAATTATTGTTTAAGTTTTGTCCTTTTGTTGTAGGCAGCTGAATTAGATAGAAATATCATAGGCAGACAGGGCCAGGCCCTCAAGGACAACATGGAAGGCAAGGTGACCTTGCTACTAAACAGAGACACTCCTCCGCTGTGGGCCAGATTTCAAGACAAGAGTAAACAGAAGCAACTACAGACTTCCTTAAGGGTGGGCATTAGGGATTGATATGCTAGATAAGTATCAATCACCTTAAAAGACCCTGAAAAGAGCCATCAGCCCAAGCTCAATAGGTGGTGTTCTTGCCCCCTTGCTATGTGACTTGCCTTCTCATTGGATCCTGATGTTAATCAATTTTACCTCAGCAATGGTGCTTATAATCTCATTGGCTGACCACAGTTTTATCCCACTTCGTACCCACCTAAGGGAGTTCCCATGTCTTCCCTATAAAAGTCCCTAGAGGAGACAGCTTCCTGCGGACACCCACTTGGGACCACCCTCCTGTCCTTCTCTCAGACAGGAGCTTTCTTTCTTCTAATAAATATGTTCTGCTCATTACCTCCACTTGTTCCTAAAATTCATTCTTTGGTTTTTGAGAACACGAACCCGTCCCAGGTACTTTTCAGGTTGGGGATCAGTTTTCTCTATATCATTTGGAGGTTCCCTGTTGGAGGTCATCCACCCCAGATCAGTTTTTTCTTTCTGCATCATTTTGACAATTCAAATGAAATGCTGTGGTGTAAAGAGAGCACAGTGTTTTGGGCACCTGGAAATTTAGGATCTATAAGAAGAGAAAAATGCAGTATTGTTCTGCATGATTCAAAGTTAAATGAATTAGAAGCAGAGTGGTCCAGGCCAAGCTTTGCAACTAACTAGGTATGTGGCATTGAGGAGATTCCTCCTTTATTTTCAGAAGGTCCGAATTTCTTCAAATTAAAAGGAGAGGAGCCTGGTGTGGTGGCACACCTGTAATCTCAGCCCTCAGGGGCTGAGGCACGAGGATCACTGAGAGTTTGAAGCTACAATAAGCTATATAGTAAGACCCTGTCTCAGATAGATAGATGGATAGATAGATAGATAGATAGATAGATAGATAGATAGATAGAGATAGACAGAGATAGATGGATAGATGAGAGGTTTCTAGGCATTATAGCTCAATGGTAGAGCACAAGACTAGCATGCATTAGGTCCTGGGTTTAAACCTCAGTTTAAACTTCAGCACACACAAAAAATGAAAAATGTTGAAAAAAAAAAATGCTGCACTATTATCTCAAAAAGTGTGGATGACTGTGGTCATTATCTGAGGCAGAATCTACTAACAGGAACAGTCAATGGGTGTAGGAATACCAGAGATACTTGAGCTACTTACTGTGTTGCACTAGGATAGGACTGACTCTATGCCCAGAGACAAGATGTTCTATATACACACTGGGAATCTTTTCTCTTGTCTAAGTGGTCCGTTCGGAGGTCAAATTGAAGCAAGCAAAGAAAATAACGTCTAGGATGACTTTAGCATCAAGATTCTAGTGGGGCTCAGCCAGTCAGAACCAGGCAGGAGGCTCAGACAGAAATACCAGCCTGCAGGGACCCTCTCTCCAGGGTAGCAGCCTGTTACAAGAGCAGCCTTCAGGTACTGGTGGAGAGCAGCGCCAGGATGTTGGTTGGAAAACAGAGCCAGAGCTAGGATCAAACCTCCTGGAAGCCAAAACAGTCACATGGCCAGGCCTTGAAGGGAGCAGTCGTATGCCTTGGACAAGAGAGAAAGGAAGGGAGAGTATTAAGGCAAACAACAGGAACTGAGAGACAGCCGCCATACTTGCAAGATGTCTCCGGCTCATTGTTTATAGTGTGTTTTCCTTTGCTTGGCTGACAGAGAATTCGTATTCACCTAACTCAGAATATCTACACTATAGTAATACTCATTGGATATTAGAGTCTAGGGAGGCCTGTGCTTGGTTCTGGTTCTCACAGAACACAGACCAAGCAGAGAGGCTTCAAGAAACCTGCCAGCCACAGTTCCTGAAGGATGGCATCTTCCTCGGACCCAGGGCCTGCTGCAGGGAAGGAGAGTATGGAATTAGCGCTCATGATCCTATAGAGCAGGAGATTAAGGGATGCGAGGAAAGACATCAGCTTTAGAGTTAGTTATTTTGACTGAGAAGCCGGAGAGAGAATGCTCTGCCTTTCTTTTACGCATTCCTTTTTTTTTTTTTTTTTTTTTTTTTGTCTTTTTGAGACAGGGCCTTCCTATGCAGTTGAGGCTGGTCCTGCGCTCACTTTTGTAGCCCAGGCTGGTCTCGAACTCGCACCAATCCTCCTGCCTCAGCCTCCCAAGTGCTGGGATTACAGGCGTGAGCCACTATGCCTGGCTTACGCATTCCTTTAAGGATTGCCTGAGATCACACAAATACAACAGGCAGCTAACCTGTAATTTTACCTCAGTCTGTCAGGTTTCAATACCTGAATCTCAAGTCTCACTTCCCAAAATCCAGCCTGTGTCCAGCAGTGGTGACAGCATCCAGGAGCCTGGCTGGCTCCATAATTTGTGTGGTCCAGGGAAGATAAAAACATGGCCTCTTGTTTAAAGGCAGGGAAAAGGACCACCCAAGATACTAAATAGTGAGATTTTCTTCCCTTCTACATCCTTTCAAAGTGTCCTGCTATTCCCTACTTACTGCTTAATGTCATTCTAAATAAGGAACATTTTAAATGATTAGCATAAATTTACCTTCATTCTGTTTTCAAGCAGTTTCAGATTGTTTTTAGCTTGGGCTTTTGTTATTGTTTCAATTATTTGCAGTGCTGAGGATCAAACCCAACCCAGTGTGTCCTGCCTGTTAGGCAAGTGTTCTACCACTGAGCTACACTCCCAGCCCCTGTCAGTGCCAATTTTAATGCGACTGACCCACAATTTGAATCTCGTAACTTGTGCACTCATCTCTATCTGTCCCTATCAAGACAGTGAGAACATTTCATCCCTACTACTTCCTGCGCACTGGCCACCCCTGAGCTGGTCCCTGAGTCTGGGCATGGTGGTGCATGCCTATAATCCCAGCCCCGAGAGTGAAAGCAGGGGAATCACTACGAGTCTGAGCTGTGTAGTGAGACCCTGTGTCACACACATTTAAGAAATGAAAAGATTAAAAGAAAGAAAGAAAAAAAGAAAAAAGGCCAGTGAAAACAGTGAACCAAGCCAGCACGCGTTCAGCTGACAATCTCGACCTCTGTGCCTCCTGATGGATGAGCAAGGAAGACCTGAAAGAAGGAAAGGGCTATCCTTTGCCTTCTGGGCCATCATTTTTCAGCAGAAGTGACTGGTTAATACAGAGGAGAAACTCAGAAGGAAGGCGTCAGGGCTCTTAGCCTCTCATGATTCTTAGAACGCCATGCCAAGCTCAGCAGACCACGTCCCCACGGCCATCTCAAATACTATAGAGAAAGGGCTGGCATTTTCATAGCACACGGCAGGACCCCTTAATTCTAACACTGGCTGCTTGTCCCAACAGACTTTACTTACAAAACAGAAGTTCAGATTTAACATTATTAAGAATCTCAGGCTTGGAGTGTAGCTCAGTGGTAGAGTATGTACTTAGTGTGTCTAATACCCTTTGTTCAATCCCCAACAACCACAACAAGAATCTCTAGATGTTAACGGAAGCCAAGCTTGAGGCCCTTTCATGGCTGCAAGCTATGAAACTGTGTCTCTCCAGGAACTTCCTGATATGCAGTACACAGATTCTCAGCTCCCTCACCTCAGACCTGCTAGATCACCATCTGCCTCTTAGAGAGATGTCCTGGTTGGTAGCCGTTGGTGTGTTAAAGTTTGGGGAACTCCAGTCTGGTGTAAACCACTAAAGAGATGTAGTGCATTTCTCAGGTTAGAGGCCCACTCCACTTGCTGGTAGGTCAATGAAAGTGGATTCTGTGGTCTGCCTCACTCCTCTATTCCTTCTTTGGGCTCTGCCAGCTGCTCCTCAGGACCTATGAACCAGACTGCCTGCTGGATTTTCTGAAGCCCTTTTTTTTTTTTTTTTCAGTATCAGGGATCAAACTCAGGACCTTGCACTATCTCCCTGGTCCTCTTAAGCCCTACTAAGGAGGCTTTGTTCAGGTCTCAGGTTTAGTCTGCCTTCCATCCATCTAAGACTTTCATATATTCATAAATCTCTGTGGCAAGAGAAAACACACACACACACACACACATACACACACACACACACACACACACACATGATCTAATAAGAGCTTCTTATTACAAGGCAGATTTTAAATGCTCTATCTCTGGCTCTATCTCTGCTAGCTTTAAAAATTTTTTTCAGAGGGTCTGATGATTTGCTACTCCTTTTTACTTTGGTTTGAATTTTTCCTGATTTAAAAAAAAAAAAAAAAAAAAAAACTTTAGAAAAGTAGCATCTCCAAACTTTTAAAAGGGGAAAAAGATGAGAGTGGAATATGTAATTCTCTTTACTATTCCAGAAGCCTCGAAGAACAACAGCTTGCAAAATCAAATCAAAATTAGGATGCTTAACCTCTTCGTTTCCCTCTCAGCCTCGTCTCTCAGCTACCTCACAGTTGCCTCCAGCTTTTGCACCTTTATGTCACAAGCTAGGAAGAGCCTTACAAGTTGTAGCTCCCTTTTTGATCAGCAGAAGTTAATTTTTAAAAAAGCAAATGAAGGGGAGAGAGGGGGAAAAAGATGAGAAGTGGAGTTTTTTGGTTGTGGTTTGTTTTCTTTGGTAACAGGAATCGAACTCAGGACCTTGCACTTGACAAGAAGTTGCTTGTGCCACTGAGCTATATCCTGGCAAGAGATAGTTTTGAAAACACCTTCTACTATTTTCAGGAGCCGGGATTCTTTTCCTCTTCATCCAGAAACCCACCAGGCAGGAGCCCTCCCACTGGACAAGCCTGCTGAGGATCACATTACCTCCATAGCTGCTTAGAATTTGTCAGTACCTTTCTGGCCTACAGACATCTTGTCCTGAGGACAGGGCTTTTATGTTCCCTTATCAGGACTGGAAACTGTAAACAGATAAGATAACCTAGAGTTGAGAGGTGAGGAAATATCTCAGGGGTGGAAGGGGACATGACTCAGGCCTCCTCAAGGTCTTGGGCCTTCTTGTTATTCTAACTTCCCTTATTCTTCCTCTACTCCCAGCCAAGTCCAGAGCAACACAGAAACTGCCCAGCAGTTAGCTGCTTGGGGTTGAGTTTTTATTGCATGAGCTGAGTGCTGTGAAGCATTTGCTTATAAACTGTCCAGCTTGCACAATGATTACATTCTTTTGGATCACCAGTTCAGGACATTTAGTAGCATGAGTGACAGGAACATTTTAAATTCATGGGAAACACAAAACTCCTTTTGTGGGCATTGGTTTCAGCTGCCGCCTCAGATAACAAGAGTTAGGCTAAGTTTTCTTTCTTTTCCTTTCCTTGGCTGTTGGTTCTCTGGCCAGGGAGCTATCGAGTAGCCTGGTGACCCACAGGCCAAGGGAGAGAGGAGCCGAGGGAAAGCTAGCTAATTCGCCAGATGGAGAGTAGGCTGGCCTCCTCCTCGGGAGGCAGCTGCATTTGCAAAGCCAGATCAACATCAGGTTTGAGAAGCTAAGCCTGGCAGGCTGGGGCTTTGGGGTCAAATGGCCCAGGGCCCGGACAGGAGAGGGAATTCTCGCCCCTTTTCTTGCATGTCTTCAGAACCTGAGCTAAATTGGAAAGTCCTACTGTCTGTGCTCAGAAGCCTTATGGTCTAGTCCTGTTCAAGTCCCAGTCCTAAGGTTACTGGTGGAACTTCATGCTGGAGTGCTCTCTTAAAATATGTCTGATTCTGCATTCAATCCCAAGAAACAACAGGGAAGTAGTAATTAGGTGAATGCCATTCAGAAAACCACCAAAATAAAATTCTACTTCTGCTGTTGGACAAATTATCTAGCTTGTCTGATCCTCAATATCTTGATCTGTAAAAATTGGGGACAACACTGTTACCTATCTTACTGACTTCTAGAGAGAAATCAACAAGAAAATCATATGCAATGAGCTGATACCCAGGGCACATAAACTTTAAAAAGTAAGTAGCAGCAATCCCAGTTAGCAGTTATTATTCTAGCTGGAAATCCAGCCCCTCATTTCCAGGGAACATTCAGGGGATCCAGAGTCAGCAGAGACAGCCCAGCTGCCTTGCTTCCTGCAGAACCTGTTGTCTGGTACATAAGCCGCACCAGTGGGGCCAGAGCCTCGCCATCATCTTAGTGGACAGCCTCTGTTCTTCCTTCTTGCTGTTGCCCCGCCCTCTTCTGTCCATCTTTCTTTTCTCCTCCCCGCTCAAGCCCCATCAACTTTATTCTTTCTTTGCAGAGCAAGTTCGGAAAAGCAGCCCCGTGCTGTTGAGCCCCATCTACCGCTCCAACGCTGTCAGAGCTCTGCGGTCGGTATCCCAAAGCCCGCCTTCCACATTGCTTGGAAAGCCTACTCCTGTCGTTACTCACTCTCCCACCTTGCCTTTGCTTTCACCCTTCTACACTGAAAAGGAATTTTAATTATTTCCTCTAAAGTTTCCATACTTTAAGTTTATGAAATAAATAGACAATCAATTAACAGGAGGAAAGTCTACAAATGGCCAATTAATACAGGAACCACATAGAAAGTAGGAGACTCCAAGATCTTTCTCCAAGGCCCATCAGTTTCAAATCTCTGGTAGGTGTGGCAGGCTAGTGCATGGGCCATATTTTGCTCTCTGCCACCTATTTTTGTAAATCAAACTTTATTCTAACAGTCTCCCCCACTATTTTGCTGTGTAAAGACAGAGAAATACTGGTAACTGAAACAAGCCCTGGAGAGCCTAAATTGTAACTCTGTCCCAGTGACAGACAGTTTTCTAACCGCTTGTGGTATGTGTGGATCACGCACTTGGAGTTTCCAGTTCCTAATGGGCTGGGGCTACTGCCTTGACTCTGTGGTAGGGCAATATCATGGGAGGCAGCTAGCAACTCAAGTGTGAAGGGCAGAGCGGATGGGAAATATTTGCTGCAAACTCTAAAAGAAATTGCTCTATTGCATAGATTTGTCTTTGAATCCCTTAGATTTCTGATGAGGTTCCCTCCCTGAATGTCCTCAACACACACTTACCAGTAGTCCTTTAAGCTGCTGTTTACACACACAACCCATTGAGATGGGTCTTGGTTGGGTCCTGAGAGCACGCCATTGGAAGTTGCTATTTATACTTAAGACCATGATAATCACTACTTATTTCCTGTGTCTCATCTTCATGCAATCTTAGGCTCTCTATTTACAAAGACTGTTAAAAAAAAAAAGGAATTGATGCATTTTGCTGACCAATAGTATTGATAGAACCATATACAACAATTGCCAAAGATAGCCAGTTGTGATTATCTACAGCTGGGCTTGGTGTTGATGATAAAATGAGTCTTGCTAGTATAAGCTTGGCATGGAGAAGCTGAGGAATATTCTCTTCATCAGGCTAGATTCAAGGGCCCCTTTTCCTTCTACCTAGTTCTGTAACATCCCCCAGTCTCGCCCAGACTGTGCACACAAGCTAGTTGTACCTTTGTGTTAGAACCAGTGTGGTATCCAGCATGGTCGTACAGGCTGGTAATCTCAGCTACTCAGAAGGCTGGAGGAGCACGCATTTGAGGCTAGGCTGGGCCAACTCAGCATGACCACATCGTAAAATAAATTCATGCTGTGGAGATAGCTCAGCAGTGTAAGTGCCTGCTAGGCAAATGGAAGGTCCTGAGTTCAACCCTAGGTACCAATAAAATAAAATAAAATTTATAATGAAAAGACTGGGGCTGTAGCTTGGTGGTAGAGTAGTTACTTAGGATGAGAAGATCCTAAGTTTGGGCCCCTAGAAGCAGAAAGAAAGAAGAGAGAGACAGAGAGACAGAGAGAGAGAGACAGAGAGAGAGACAGAGACAGACAGACAGACAGACAGACAGACAGAAAGAGACAGAGAAAGACTTAAAAAACAGGAGAAAAATTAATAGGGCAGCAGCAGTTGCAACAGCACGAGCATGTGTACGATTCTGGGAAGGAAAACCACTTCCTCCTCTTTCCCTGCGATGACTCACTAGCTGATCGTGGTTTGTCTTCTAAGTTTCTTTTAAGCATGACCTCTTTTCTCCTTCCCTGCTGTCACTGCTCAGGTAGTCATCGCTCCTTGCCATTTCTTATCATTTTAAGTTTCCCTGCCCCATTCCATCTGTTCAAGTCCATCCCCCAAGTGTTTCTAGAAACACCAGCTAAATTCAAGCATGCCCACTGCCCCTCCTTGCCTAACCCCTGCAGGGTCTCCTAGGCCCCTTCACAGGGGCCACAGATTCAAGTACCACCCACCAACATGGGCGATGAACAGTGGGGACCCTGAGGCCCTGATGAAATGTATTCAGGTTTTATTTCATGCCAGCCATCAAAACAACCTCTACAGGCTGTGAGCCCTCCACGAGTGATGGCTCAGCTCCTTCATGAAACGAACCCCGCATCTCCCTCTGCCTCCTTTTCTGTGGGCTTCATGCTCCTTCCTTTTCCTCCTCCTCCTCCTCCTCCTCCTCCTCCCCCACGCCCATCTCCTGCTTCTGCTTTCAGATCATTTTAGGAAGCTTCCCTGGTCATTGCCACACCCCTAAGTGACAAATATTTATCTTCTATGCTTTTATAGCACTTTATGTTGGTCTCTCCCACTGCACTGACCGCCTTCTTTTATGACTATGCATTTACTGGGGCTTTCCCTGGGAATATGAAGTTCTTTGGAAACAGAGCCACTGTGGCATTTGTGCATGAGTCTCTGGGACTCTGTTTATAATAATCATTTACTAAATATTTGCTGTACCAGAGACTAATCAGAGAGTACAGAAGAGCTCTATGCTTGCTTTCTGTCTTTCATCATCTTTGCTCCTCCTCCTCCTCTTCCTCCTCCTCCTCC